>VYZS01077556.1:5408-18541 GCA_013400695.1 Neodrepanis coruscans | reverse complement strand
CCATAATATTTCCAAGTAGATTTTCACTGGTATTGGGATCTTGACTGCTGGAATCAGCATCACTAGATGTCGAGTATAATCCACTTCTTGTATCACTGCAGGGATGTGAATGAAGATGATCAGCTGAAAAGGGATCGTTGCCTGCACCCAGTCTCATCAGACTGTCACCAAGTTCTAATAGCTCAGAGCTGCTCAAAGCGCCTCTTGGGTTGTCTATACTTATGGGAGCAGAGTCCAATCTTGTAGGCAAAGAGGTACCTATTGCTCCTAAAGATGCCTCATTATTTAGAAAGTCTCTAGTTTCTTCATCTATGGCCAAGCCGGATTCTTGTAATGACAGCTGAATAGCTAGCAGGATATTTGGATCATCTTCATCCAAAGAACTCAGAGCCTGTGGAAATANTTTGGATTCTAGTTGTGTAATTTTAATCCTTTATCCACTCTGAATTAAATAATCCAAACCACTCCTTCCACACCAACTCTTATACAGTAGCAAAACACCATTCCCGCTCTTTTATGAGTGGCTGCCTGGCTCATTTGTGCCTTTCTGTTGTCAATACCCTTCTTCTCCTCTTTGAAAGGATGGGTTATGCCATCAGGAACGTGAGCCTGTTGGCAGAAGGGGCAAAGTGCTTCTAAAGGACATACATGATTTATGGAAAGCCCTGAAAAATACTGCACATGGACACAATACAGGATGCATTTACAGGTGGATTACAAACAATGTNCTCTCAGAATAAAGCTTGCATCTTGTTACATATTTTGGATGAAAAGTACTTTGGGCTCAAATCTGAAATTCATTCATTATTCCTACATGNTGAAAGGATGGGTTATGCCATCAGGAACGTGAGCCTGTTGGCAGAAGGGGCAAAGTGCTTCTAAAGGACATACATGATTTATGGAAAGCCCTGAAAAATACTGCACATGGACACAATACAGGATGCATTTACAGGTGGATTACAAACAATGTTTGCCCATTTCTCTGTTTTTTCAAATGTCAGGTGTAATGTTAACATTTTTAATGTAACATTTCAGCACAATTAAGAGTAGAGTCATTAGTGTAAACTTCAGCAATTACTGACATTGCTGTTTTCTTAAAGCAACCAACAAAAAAATAAAACGCTGTTTCCAGAAAAAATTTCTCTGTAATAAAAATAAATGTAATTTTTTTGATGTTGGAAAATGGAACTTTGCACTCCCAAACTCAAAATTAAACAGATTGAGACAAACTGATACTCTACTGCACCCTTTAACGGTGTGCACTGGTCATCACTACCATATCCAAGTGTTCACTCAAATTCTAGTCCTCTAAACTAACAAGATGGTTTGGCATTTTATTTGTAATAGGGAAGAACCAAAGCATTTGATTCTTTCTCCTCAGTAAAGGATTTTTCCTTTTGTTTTTGAAGAACAAGCTATGTATAGGACTTAAGTTCATGAGACACAGCAATAAGAGTTTGTGCAGCATGGCTTAGAGACTGAGCACACAAACTGGCAGCTCTGCAGAAAGAGAGTCACAAGTTAATTTGGATACAAGCTATTTTTGTACCTTTGCTAAGGTCCTGCAGAACTGAGACAGCCCAGAAAGCCAAGTTACAGTGACCTTAAGAGACTGTACTACCCCCTCAGAAGAGCAGAATGCTGCAAGTTACAGCCCAGGGCAACTTGTTTCCTGGCTGCCTTTGCCAATACAGCTTCTGAGCCTGGTTTTGGAATACAGCCTTATGATCATCTTCCACAGGCCTGTAGCAGGGGAGCCTTCTTCTACACTCTGTGCACAACTGCTTCTTTTAATTGGTGTAAAAGAGCTGGTATATAAAAGAGTGCCCTTCAAAATTTCTTCAGCAAAGCAAACTCGTGCTAAGCAGCTAAGGAGTTGTTAGTGGGAAGATCAATGCATTTCTCTTTAAGAAGAGGAGCAGCCACAATGAAATCAACAACACTTCTAACAGAGATAAGCCTTTATGTTGTATTCTGGAAAATACAGCAATGTATTTGAAACTTCTTTAAAGCACATCCACGGAAGAAAAAACACTGTGGTCACTTCTAGCAATTTCTAAATCAGGAAGAGAAAAAAAACATGCCCAGGCAGGTTCTTACCTAATGTACTCTCACTGGGGTCATCAGGATCCGGAGTATTACTCAGCAGACTGTGCATGTCTCCACGTCGACGCTGCCTGTGCCTCCTCCGATACTGAAATTCAGCATATTCCTGCATAAACCAAAGGTTACAAAACACAGGGCAGCATGCAGTACTATTTTTTCTGAGTAACAAGCACCACATTTTTATAAAAAATGTGTGATTTTATACATTTATTATAAAATCACCTGCTTTCAGAAAAATGAATTGCAAGTTGGCTCATGCAACTCTTAACATAAATAACAAAAAAATCCAAGGTAATCCTAAATCTATAAAAAAATTAATTAGCAAAGAAAAATACTTGATGTACTACCAACATGTTAATACTTGCAATCTCCTTTTTTAAGAATTCCAAGTACACATCTTTTGTTTAAAAGCTTTGATGCCAAACTTTATATATGCACACTTTTTAATAAATGTATACCAAGTGGTTTTAGAACATAATAACAATGTGAATCAGACTAATAGATTATCTCAAAATCTCTGTTGCCAGCAATTTCCAGTCAAGAATAACCTTGGATAGACTACAGAAAGCTGGCAGATATGTACCAGGACTTAACACACTTTTTCCAGTCCCCAGGATACTATGTCTCAGGAACTTCTTTAAGCCAAAGCTGTTACTCTTCTACTGAGCAGTCTTTGAGGGACTTTTTTCTATGAATTACAAATCTCCTCTATTTTTGCCTAACTTGAACTGCTAATGAGCCATACCACATGGGCATGAAATCCTGCAGCCTGTATTTTCTCACATTGTGATTATTTACCAAAGTTTATATAACATTTATGGAAAAGACTCACTCCTGACCACATCAGGCTAACATCTCAAGGTATTAATTACCTTAATAACTGGGAATAAATGTTTTGATTTCCACACCTTTCCTAATATTAAGAAACTAATTTTACACTTGAGGGCAAATTTCCAGATATGCCTTTGGTTTCTACAGCTGACACTTAACCTGACTGTGTAGATAATATTTTTGGTTAATTGCAATTCTTCATTTACACAAGGCAATAAAATACATACACAGTATTAGCCTTTCTCTTCAGAAAAGAATACTGCTCTTTATTCCCCTGAGCCCCAGTTTGGGAAACCTGTATTCCAAAGACTTCATTTGGCCACATGAATTGGGAAAAATAGCAGTAACATTATTTTTCCTTTCTTACATTAATGTAGTTCTTTATTAATGTAATTCTTACATTATCTCAACATCTAGAGTACCTAAAACTTGAATTCAGAAGTATAATTTCTCTTACACAATGTGTAGATGATATTATGACAGTGGGTTTTCTTTCCATGAAGTGTCTCAGACCAAGTTCTTATTTATTATGACATTTACAAGCTAAAAGGAATAGTCACAAAATCATCAGTGTGGGCAGATTTTTATCTATGTAATAAAAGCCATGAAAATGGTAAGAACATAAAAATAGCTTTACTAGAGTGAACTAAAGATCCATTTAGCTCAATATTCTGTCTTCTACCATGGTTAGGAGTATATGCCTGCTCGTCTATGGAACACTATAAAAAAAAAAAGGGTAAACATGAAGTGATTCTTATCTAAAATATTCTTTCAGCTCTTAAGGAGCTCAGGGCTTTTCTGAATGGAAGGCAGTGCCCCAAAACCCAGAAAAGCAAGCCTTGATATAGAACAATATAACAGGATTATTTTAAAAACACATAACACTATGAATCAGAAGAGGACTAATGGGAAGTGATCACTGAATACTAAGATTTCTTAATTGTATCAAATCTTCTCTCTTTTTTTTTTACAATAAAATAGTATATTTTACCAATAGCCATTTAAGTTTTAGTTGCTTATGAACCTTTAGAAAGAGATCTTAATTACTACTTATGAATGTTTATATCTCATTACANAATAAAAGCCATGAAAATGGTAAGAACATAAAAATAGCTTTACTAGAGTGAACTAAAGATCCATTTAGCTCAATATTCTGTCTTCTACCATGGTTAGGAGTATATGCCTGCTCGTCTATGGAACACTATAAAAAAAAAAAGGGTAAACATGAAGTGATTCTTATCTAAAATATTCTTTCAGCTCTTAAGGAGCTCAGGGCTTTTCTGAATGGAAGGCAGTGCCCCAAAACCCAGAAAAGCAAGCCTTGATATAGAACAATATAACAGGATTATTTTAAAAACACATAACACTATGAATCAGAAGAGGACTAATGGGAAGTGATCACTGAATACTAAGATTTCTTAATTGTATCAAATCTTCTCTCTTTTTTTTTTTACAATAAAATAGTATATTTTACCAATAGCCATTTAAGTTTTAGTTGCTTATGAACCTTTAGAAAGAGATCTTAATTACTACTTATGAATGTTTATATCTCATTACATGCAACGATTTCCTACATGTGAGCAAAAGGAGTTTTAATTTGATGGGCAGGAACATCTTGGTTTCACACAATGTTCTACCACAATCAGCATTCCTTGCTAAAACCAGTAAGATTTTTTTTCTATAATTATTTGTTATACACAGTCATGTTATTACTTGTCAGTAAAGTACAGCTCTGTGTAAAACATTTTGTCATGAAATTCACTAAAATAAACAAAGATAATTATTATTCTACAAAATTCCTTTAGCATAGGTGGTTGCAAGTATTTGTGAGAGCTAAATAGCAAAGAATTCAACTAACATCACACAGTGCCACATTTAGGCAAATTACAAAAACTCAAGCAATCATCTAAGCATGGCTGCAATGGCACCTACTGCTAAACAGCTTATCAACACATTTCTTACCAGCTTTTTCTCATAACCAGTTCCATTGATGATGCAGAAACATCACAATGAGCTTGATATTATCAAATGTGGGACTGTTTCAAAAGAAAGAACTAAAGGAACTAGACAGGAGAAGCAAGCTGATCTTTTGTAAAGAAGCGAGACATTTTCTCACCAGCGTGATGCTCAACAGCAACAATAGCAAAGGAAATATATAGAAAGAGAACATGGAGTTTTTAGGATGCTTAAAAATGACCAGCTAGAAAGAAAACAGCACCAAGGAAATGCTGAAATGAAGTTTCCTTCCTGACTGAATGCTTTAATCTAATGTTCTCAAATCATTTAATAAAAATTAAGACAATAAAGGAAAGCTTTATAGGAAGCTTCCCATTTTTTAGGGCAGAGTCTCAAAAATTATTTACTCTTTCCCATATACAACTCATAGAATGTTCATTTAAAAAATTATAATTTTCATTCTTGGCTAAGTAGCAGAAGGTAATGTCATTTGTGTATGAGATTTCCATCCTGCTTCAATATAAAAAATTAAAATAAATATCTGAAATATTGAACAATATTTAGGTGTACACCTACATGTTTTTCTTAAATTGTGACAGAAGGATGGAAATTTGTTAGACTTTATGTCAAATTCTGCTGAACTGATGTTGCATTCAACATTAGTCTACACAATTTCATATATTTATTATTTTAAGGTTCTCCAGGACACAGAGACCAATTTATACTCAATTTTAAAACTGGTTATGTACTTGGAAAATGATGAATGCAAAATAGCTACTCTATTGCCACCTTAAATAACTATATCCATATTATAGGCATTGCTTAGAGTCCCTGCACAATTATGTATGAATATATTTCCTTCTATTGTGAAATACATGAAATGGAAAGCTTAACCAACTTCAAATGCTTTGACTCAGAATAAGGAAGCTCTTCATGCAGATTGCAATCTCATACCTGTGTTTCTAGAATATGCAGAACTAAGTTAAAAAAATTAAAAGGAAATAGTTTACCTCAGGGGATGCAAATCCTAAATATTCCCAATCCCATGTTCCACCAGCAAAGCTATAAAAGGGAAAGATATACTATCAAGTTTAGAAGAAAAACAAAAATGAACAACCGAAGAGCTTCAAAATCTGAAAATTAGTGCAATTTTAATTATGTAAACTTAACAAGTCTCCTCCTTGAATTCTTGCCTCAAAATTAATTTGGGAATCCCTACAGTTAAATTTTTGATATTGCAGAGCTGCCTGATATTTTTAGCAAATACTTAAAAGATTTTTGAAATGTACTAGGTCTTTAGTGACACTCTTGATGAAACAAAAAGGGAAATGGAAGCCACAACATCTAACCATTTAATATATCACAACTGGGGAACCAATTTAGGTTGCAGCACACAGAGCAGTGATCCTCAAATGCATTTTCCCCCCAAAGGCTGTAATTCCATAAGGATCATATGTCCAAGAAATATCACTATCACAGTGATTTACTACCACCACACTTAGCATCTACCTCATAGTCAAAAGCAACACTGGATTCACCCACTCTGGCAGCTATCAGATGAACTTTTTTGACTTTGTACAGTATTTTGTGTGGATTACCTGCGCCTGGGTGCTTCTGGTGAGTCTGCAGGAGCAACACCACGGGCCACAGAGGCCAGGAACTCTTGCCGCTTCTGCTGCACGAGACAAGCTGCACGGATGATTTTATGGCGAGGTGTCCGAAGGTAAGGCCTGTTCACTTTCTGTGCGAGGTCTTCAGTGACCATTTCTAGGTCTGTCTGCAGTAGTTAATAATACAGAATAAAATAAAATAGTTTTACAGTGAAATGCAAATCAGGCAGAGCTCTTCATCCTAAGTACTGAGCACAATGATATCCATTTTCCTGAAAATACCTTTTGAAATACCAAAATACCCCAAAATGTCTGCCCTCTAGCCTACTCTTGTACTGACCTACATGCTGTCCTCCAGCTTGGAGCAGGATTTCCCTGCACTCAGACATAGTGAACATCTTCAAAGGACCTAAGGGAAAGGAAAGGAGCCAGCAGTCCCAGGTACTCCCCCACTTTTGCCTTCACCCAGATGTAAAGACACATCAGTAGGGAAAGACAGGAAAGAGGAGCTAGAGAAGGAGATGAAGACTGAAGCAAAAATGGTACTCTCACAAAGCAGATTAACAGGAGGTTTTCTTTCTTTCTCCTTGCATCTGTCCTTACTTATACCTTTCCTTCTGCAGCGAAGTGTTATTAAAAAAAATGTGCTACTTTTCCAAACTTGGTTATAGATACAAAACAGGTGTATCAGGTTTATACTAAAAAATGACAAAAAGACACTTTTTTAAACTAGTATCAAAAAAATAAAGTGCCATTAGGAAAGCAAAATAAATCTATGTTTTACCTGCATAAGTTCAAATATTTCTTTCTTTGTGCTTTTGGGCTCCAAAAAGAATCCATATGGATAAGAACACTTAAGAATGCGTCGAGTTTTTAGAAGCTCTTGCACTGCATCTTCAATGAATGTGGTATCAGGACAGCCTCCCTCAGCTGCAATATGAAATAAGCATTGTGAAAGTATTTTCCTGCTGATGTCAGCATTACTTTTCTGCATATCTGTTAAATATTTTGCAAGGAAACAGCAGCAGGTTCTCAATGACTTGGTGTTCTTACTGGAAGAAGTAAGCACAGAACATTAGCTACTCCCTTACTAATGCTACTTTCTCCTTGAGTCTTTGGAATAGGTAAGATTTACTGTACATTTAGCTTTCATCCAACACTTGTGAGTTCTGGTACTGGAGGGATCACATCACACAGAAGACTGATGTGAGCTCTATCCAAAAAAAAGAAAGGTTTAGCCATAACAGTATTGATGTGATTTCAAATCCAATTCATCGACCGTAGCAAATACTTACTTCCACTGAGAGCTCTACTCAACTGCTCCATCTTTTCTTTGGCTGTTTTTAGAAGGCGCTGTTCTAACTAGAAAAAGAAAAGACATAAAATACATAATTATTTTTTGATTAATAAAATAGAAACAACAATCAGTAAAAATGGCTTGACCCACACCTGGTAGCTAAGTTCATGGTTCTTAAATCTTGTATAATAGTGCATAAACCTATCAAGCTCTTGAAATCTTCTATGCTTCTTTTCAGCCTGGAAACAAAATAAACCAAAATAAGTATTATTGATTAACACAGCAATCACCATTAGATATAATTAAATAACTGTTTCTATTCCCACTATACATGAAATAGTGTACTCAACGCTGATGAGTGCCATGTAAGTGAAAAGACAAAGTAATTTTTGAAACTCCCAAGTCTGCAAAATCCGTAGCCAAAGAATTGATACACTGTAAGTGCCTGCTATAAAAAGGGACTTTCCAAATGCCAAAATTAAGGCACATCTTCTCTAGTGCCCACAGCTAATTACAGGACCAGCATGCCCATTTCACAAAAGGAATCCATGCCTCGGAGAGGTAAAATGACCTGAGTATAGTCACCAGTGGTTGTTACCAAACTCAAAAGCAGAAATCCTATGTTTCTACCCACAAATAAGCAGTGCTTTCTTTATGTCTCTTTGATATATTTAAGGTTGTATTTTTCCACTTGGAACTTGGGTTTGGAAGAATTTTGATTAAATACTTATCCTACATGGAGAATTGCAGGCTTAGTGCTATTTTTCAAACACACACATTCATTTGTTACCTCTACAGTCATTTCCTTGGATTGTTCCTCTACATGTTGAATAACCTCATAGCGTGTGCATCTGTAGTAGCCTCCAGTGGAAGAGCTATGCTTCTTCCATTCCTCTAAGCATATCCAGCAAAAGTCATATTTGCACTTCAGAAAAATGAAAAAAAAAAGAAAATAAAAAGAAGTTGAAACATTTCAGATTTGCAGTTAGACATCATTATTTCTCCTTGAATCAACATCATCTTGAGTGTACTTGTGGTAAGAAATCTTTGGGGAGTTTCCTTCCTATTTTACCGACTAAGGAGATCCATTTATCAAACCATGTCAGTAATTGACAACATAGAAACTGTTCATGAGAAAGAGTGATTTTTTTTCCTAATATTACTTAAAAACCATGATTACTGGTATTTTTGTTACATGGTGTTCCTGATGCAAAATATTAATAACAACTACTAAGGCAAGGGGGAAGAAATCAGAAGATAAACTTTGAAGAGCGAGTACTTCCAGGTGAGCATGAACTGAGTAGAGTACTTTCAGAATAGGTAAAAGGTATAAGGTGAGTCATCTGGGCTTATTTGCATCAGAGAAGGTCAAACTGTATTAAATATTCTCAACTCAGCATTGAGTTCTCAGTTTATTTCAAAATAATTGAAAACTATTTATGGATGGATAAGCAGAAGACTTTATGATTGTCGAATCATGTTTATTTTATCTGTATAACAGATAAGGAAAGAAAATTTACATTAATTAATATGAAACCCTGAGTATTATTATTAGAATTTCATAAATTAAGTCACATTTATTTTCTCTTTGGTAAGTTTAACCTTTCCAGGAGTATCTGCTCCACACCAGATGTTTTTATTGGTAGTTATTTTATACAATCAATTAGATACATATCAGGAAGAAATGAAATCTAATTCTTGCATTGTATTTTTGCTAATTTTGTCTCACCAGTAGTGCTGATTTTCTTCTAAAAAACAATGCAGACTAAAGTATTTCTTTTTGTTATTGTGCTGTACCTTCTTGTTTTTAAACACTTTTTTGAAGATGCTTGCTTATGCAAAAGGGTAAGATGAATGCTGAGAATTAAGTATGAGAATAATGGTCTATGAAAGTGTTAAATGTGTATCATTTGCCTATCATTCAAATAGGTTCATATTCATTATTAGAAAAAATAATTACAAAATATTCAAAAGACTGTATGAAATAAGTTGTTTCACAAGCAACAGAACTAATAAAGCTTGACTTCCTATTAATTTATGAGTACATGCTCCTACTGCAATAATCCCACATCTCCCAAATTATGTCCCTCATGATCACTCTACTATATTTATCTTTTAATTTCTCACATCTCCCAAAGCCTCCTCAAACCCTCACCCAGTGTTCCCAGTGTTCCCAGTACCTCAGTCTCATTAGACATTCAAAACCATATAATCTGATTCTACACATCTCCCAAACCCAAGTCAATTTTCAAGAAAGGCAAGAAGGAGGACCCTGGAAACTACTGGCCTGCCAGTCTCACTTCAATGCCCAGCAGAATCATGGAAAAGATTTTTTGGGGAAGTCTTGAAAAACACTGGGAGGGACAACACAGTCACTGGTCACAGCATTGCTTCATAAGAAGGAAATCCTGCTTGTTGAACCTGATATCCTTCTATGACAGTGTGCAACCACATAGCTGACCTGGGAAACCAAGTATACATAATCTTTTTGGACTGCACCAAAGANGTTCAAGAAGCACTTGGACAACACTCTTAGGCACATGTTGGGATTCCTGTGGTGCCCTGTGCAGAGCCAGAAGTTGGACTTGATGGTCCTGAAGGGTCCCTCCCAACTCTAGGATTCTATGATTAACTCCTGAGCTCTGTTTTATGTGTCATTTATGATCACTGAGCCTTGCAGCAGCACCACCTGGGTTTAATAAATCCCATCTGCTTCCTCGCCACAGTCTGAGCCAAGCAGAAGAGGTAATTCCTGAACAGGTAACTGCTGTGTAGGAATTTCAGCCTCTCTCTTAATGGTAGCACAAATTAAGTCTCTGCATCATACAGCTACTGAGTTTCACAAAAGTTGCAGCAACTTATTATCTATGAACCCCCTCCTACTATTCCTTCAAATCTGTTTCAAAGTGCCCAGAAGGTTAAAAAATGACTACAGGTAGGGGCATGAGAGAGCAGGACTGTCTAAGCCTTGCCTTGCTAGAAACTGGGCTCATGAAACAGTGAAAAGATGTCTGCTTAAGCACAGAAATGTGATGTGATGAGTAAGGAGTACCAAGGTACACGGTAGGTGCTAAGAGGCAGTCGTAGCCCAAGATGCAGCAGGTATGAGCAGATCTCCCTGCAGCAAAGGCCAAAGCTCCGTCATGGATCGTTACTTCAGCAGAGGAAGCGACAAGCACAGTGACCACTGTACCTCGTATATATGTCTGAGCCCTGCAATGGGCTGGAGGACAACCTTCCTCTCATTCCTCACAAGGCTGAGGGGAGGTGGCTGCTGTTTACAGAGATTTCTCCATGGCAAAAGGAATCGGACTGTTTTAAGGGCATTTTAAGAGGCTTATAAGGTACAGCATCAAAGAAGAAAAGAGAACTCCATTTGTCAGCCAGTGCTTGAGAATGCTACTGAATTAAATTACCTACATTCAACAGTGTTTAATGGCCAAAGTAATCTTTAGCCTGAAGCCAAACTTTGTTTAACTGACATGAGCTCAGTAGCAACAGCTGCAACAGAAATACCTTATACAATTTTTAGCACTATGGAATTTATGAGGTCTTTTAAAAATTATTTGAGGAAAAAAAACCAAAGCAGCAAACTTGGCATAAACTAAAGTGGAGGAGAATTTGTTCTCTGATGCCAATGACACCAAAAAAAGCCCCAGCCTCCAATTCATATCACAGAAAGTGAGAGAATATGTGATAATACAAAGAAAATGAAATCTGTATAGCAATGGAGAGAGAGACCTGCATTTTCAGAAAAATAAAGAGAATAACTTTCTAAATCTGTTAGCTTTTCATTGCAGGCCAACTATGTCAAGTCTGTGCTACTTTCTTATTTTCAATGATGGTCCTTGAAGAGATAATAGTTGTAGTTATGTAAGTTATTTCTGACATAAAGAAACAGTATTCTAAATATGCTGGTTTTAGCTAATTTGAGAGAAAAAGCATTCTCAAATGATACTGAATTGATAGCAAAAATATTTTTTCCACTTCGGTAGCACAGTGCAAACTCATGACTCATTTTCTGGCTGCTGTCAGCAATAAATCTCCCTTGGAATTACTTTTAGCTGTCTTTTCATTCCTACTGATTAATTCCTGTTTACAGTTTTCCACCTAAACATCTCTGCTTTGTTGCTATGTTAGAGAAATAATGCAAAAGAAAAATATACTAAGGCAAAACCTTCATTAGAGCTTATCCTTCCTTAAAATGTTACATCTTTTGCCAACTAAAACTGTTCTCTTCTACATTATTAATGATGATCAATTACTTCTGTTTCCTTAAGTTTCATGCTGTATTGTCAGTAATTCTTAGATGTTCATGAAATTTCAGTCATTGCACTGTTCACCTGCAAGTCAAACAGATTTCACTAAATATTAAACACTTCCTAAATACATATAACCTGACGTTTGCTAATTACCTGATTCTTGCAACATGTTCCATTAGATCTCAGGGCATGACACTTTAGAGGTTTTGGATCTCTGCGATGCTAAAATGTAGACAGGACATACAAACCTGAACTATGCTTCCACAACAAATTACATGACAGGTCTTCCTTACCTTTGCACACTGCATATGGTTGCAGCCCTCATTCTTCTGAATCGGAGATTTGCAGTTGGCGCATGGTTTGGAGTTCGTTAATAACCACAGGCAGTTNTAAGTCAGTATGTATTCAAATTAGTATTAATCTTTAATTTTTTTCTTAATGTTGCCCAAGAAAATTTCAATCTGCCCTGTGTAAACCCAACCTTTACTAGTGTTTTCAGTAAATTTTATTTATCATTATTTCCTACAACTCCCCTGCAGTTCACCCTCAACCTTACTATTATTATCACCTGCTGGCTTGAATTAGTTTTATAGCATACAAAAAACTGCACAGAACACTAATCAAACAGAAGAGTAGATTGGGCTAAAAGAATTTAAATTAGACAGAATAAAGTTATATTCAGGAATAAATTAACTAATTAACAAAACAAAGCTTTAAAAGCAAGGGAAAGGAATTTTGCATGCCCTGACTGAATTACGCATGTATTTATGGGAAGGAATGTTTTACAAAGAACAATCTACCACAGTGCAACAGTTAAACTGTGAAGTAGACCCTCATTCAGGGGTATCATTTTCATCCCTTTTACCGTATTTTTCATCCAGTGTATGAGTTTTTATTTGATGCAACAGCAACAAAAAAATCCCTCTAAACCCAAAAGATAAAAACAGCAGCAAAACACCTGCTGCCCCCACGGCCCCACATGACTCTTACGTTCTTCTGGTTTCATTTCAGATATTTTCTGTAACCAGTCCTTCCAGGTTTGGCAGTCACAGGGTTCATGTGCTTCACCAA
>VYZS01077554.1:17401-44933 GCA_013400695.1 Neodrepanis coruscans | reverse complement strand
TGAAAGGCTTTGCTTTTTTTTTTCAGTTTTTGTGACTATCAACACTGGGCTTGTAAGGCAATTTCAATTCCTAATGTGCAAATTGCTCTGTGTCCTTTTGGGTTTATTTAAAAAGTCTGCCTTGTGGGTGATGGTGGTGTTGGAAACAGAGGATTATGATCTCTTAATGCAATTACACTGGAGCTGAAGAAAAGCCACAAAGGAGAATGAACTTTTATTCAAACATCTGTCAACTGTGACATGGGCCAGGAAAAAATTAAGATTGAATTTTTATGCTCTAATGTTTTGTTACCACTGCATTCTTGAATTACATTGAAACTATAATCTGGACAACAGTGAAGCCACATCTCTTTTCCCTTCTGTCTCCCCATGTCTGAATTTAGGAAATTTAAGAAAGAACTTTTCATTTCAAGATTTTCTCCCATGAAGGGTTTATGTTTTAGGTACCTTTTTTTTTTTTCTATTTTTCCTCCTGATTATTTTGGTGTTGAGTCTTCTGTTATTTTCTTTCTAGGAATACCAAACCACCATTTATCCATAGATAGGGTCTCCTCATAATTCTGAAATATTTCTGAGCATTAGGATACAGTGATCTCTGGAGTGTGGTTTCATTTCTGTTAAGGATCTTAATTAAATAAAAAAACAATTTCTTATTTAATATTGTGAGCAATTAATGGCAGATACATAATTCTCAGATCAAGTGTGTCTGTGTAATTCCAAGACAGTTTAGTGGTAGGGTGAGTTTTTGAGACTGAACATTTCAGTGTAAGTCCAAGTTCTTCACTTTACACCCAATTTATGTTGCACTTCTAGGCAGTTTGTACTGGGCTAGTAGTGAAACCTCAATGCCTATACTGAAATGAGAGGTAATTCTTTTTGCCTTTGTTAGGCAAATTTTAGAATTTTTCATGTAGAGAGAAATTGGACTTCAGCGTCTCACCAGAAACGTCTGACTGTCTGTGCTGCTCACTGGTGGTGAGCAATGGGAAGGTTCAATATCAAGGTAAACATACCAAATACTTTTAGGAGCTGGCAGTGCAAAAACCTTCTATAACAAAGCCTTCATTCAGATAACTGGCTGGAAGCTTCATTATTGGCAGGACAAGTCTATATAGAGGATGGAGGAAGCAGAATAAATTAGGCCTATAGTGTTCACCACCAAAGGAAAAAGCTTTGCTTATAAAGTTGCACCCGTTTTTCTAGAAAGCAGCCAGCTCCAACCTCCTGGAGTGTTGACCTGGTGTGTCAGTTCTGTACTGCTAATTTATATTCAGCCTAAATGCAAGTTAAAAACAGAAATTCGGAGATGCTTTCTGAGCTTGATTTTTCTGCCAACCTGTGGCTGACAGTGATTTAGTCCTGTGAGTGGTGGTTGTAAGTAGCTCCTGAGTATGCCTCCCTGTTGTTTTTTTTTTGTATGATGACTTCTTAGAAGCTTGTATTCCCCAGATTTGTAGGTGTTTCATTTCCTAAAGATCATGTATTCTATTGCTTACAATTTTGCTGTGGAAAAAGAGCCTTCAGCTCAATAGGCGGTTTCCTCCCATGCCATATGTCTCCATCAGGTAAATTTTTCCTTTACTAGAGCAAAACATGAGCTGTTTTGCCTTTGACTACCTTTCTGAGGATGATCTGGTGGCTTACAAGCAAAGGATGGTGCCTTCCAGCAAGTTCTTGATATTGTTGAATAGCATGTCCAAGGAAGATGCCCTGCACTGATGGAGAAGTGCCTTTCCTTGTGCAGCTCATGCAGAGTGAAGTACAGCCTTGTTTTCAGTGGATGCTTTTCTGAGCATAAGATCAATATCCTTTATAGGGTGTCCTTTGCAGAGGCTGAAGCTGAAGCACCCTGGCACTTCAGGGTGCCTAGAGAAGGAATGAAATTTGAGTGGGGAACTGCAGGAAGATAAAATCTTGTGGCTGAAGTCCACTGTAGAACTAAATTTTATCCCTCTTTCTTCCCTGCTCTGCCTAAAGGTTGCAGAAAAAATGACTTAAACGACTTCTCACATGCTGTGTCACTTAACAAATAATGACTTTTGTTAGTCTAACCTGAAAAACTTGTGGTTTGATTGGCAAAAGTACTTAGTACTAACAATTTTAATCAATAACGATTGTACTTGGAATATAGCAAAATGGTACAAATCCTAAATAGTCCAAAAATCAAGCCTTGAATATCTTAAATGAGGTACTTAAAGTTGGTGGTCGTTTCTGATGATTTTCAATCATTATGGCACCAGGGTGCCAGCTTATTGTAAATAAATCTTTCACTCCTGTAATGATGTATTATAAAAGAGACTAAAAGCCTGTTAAATTATGCAGAGTGCTATAAAAAGTGCCATCTGTATATAATTCATATTTAAACCCATTTTCCTTAGTTCGGAGTAAAAAACTGCACTAATGCTAGCAGTCCTTTGTTGTATTACTGAAATATCCAGGTGCCTAGAGAGGTTTTCAACGCCACGTGCTTCTAATGTTGCAGTTAATTCCTGAAGACATCATTGGATATACAAGAATTTATTAAAATTGCAGTAGATACTACTTTGCTTAATAAAATGTGCACTAATGAACATATCTATCTTTCATGAAGTTGCACAGCAATGAAACAATACTTTAAACAAGAAAAAAAATGTGTTTTAAATGAATAATCACTCAACTTTCCCTGATAAATAACTGGTCTTCTCTTTTTTTGTTGAAGAAGAAGAAGAATATGATGAGCCTCCACAATGCAAGGCAGGACAAGATATTGTGCTGCAGTCACCTGTCGACTGGGTGCTTTTGGATGGCCGAGAGAGTTCAGATGACCATGGAATTGTGCAGTATGAGTGGACACTGCTGCAAGGTGACTCATCGGTCGAAATGCAGGTACACGTGCAATCTCACACATGGCCGGTTACTTCCAGATCATTGTGTTCATACAGTTTTAAATGTAGAGCTGAAAATATTAAATGTATTTAAATGGATCTGTCTACCAGGCACCAAAATTAGGATCTCTCTACAGTCTGAACATAAATGTAGAGCAGCCCATGTTAGAAGGGACCTCGAAAGATCATCCAGTCCAACGTTCTATGGGACGAGGAGTCTCCATGAGTTTATCTTATCTATCCAATCACATCTTGAAGAACCTCCAGTGAAGGAGACTATACCATGTCCCTGGGGAGTTGTTCCAGTGATTCTTTCTAGTGGTTTATACAGTTAATCTCTATCCTGGATGGCATGGAACAGCCAGCAGCAAATAAGTAGATGCTAATACTCTGCTGTATTTCGTCTCTGCTTTCTTTCACCATTGTTTGTGCTCACTGCACTTGGTTTTTGGCTTCTGTGAGCCAAGTTAGAGACCTCTCAGTAATACAGTTACTAAAAATAATATGGGATTTTCACCAACAGTTTAATGTTAATGCTTATGGAGAAATTTTAAAGACGTGTGGTATAGACCCTATGAGATATTTTATCTGTACCTTTTCTGCTGAACTTCGGTTTCAGCTTAAAATTAGCCATCAAGAAAGGAATTCTTCATCCTAGCCTTTTTTGTGAAGGCTCTAGGATTAACAGAAAAAGAAAGGAAAAATGTCTCAAACCCACAGAGTCAACTCATAGTCTACTCAGCCCACAGTATCCAGGGCACACTGGGAACTCCACCTTGAACAGGAAGGATATGTAAAGGTGAGAGAGTGTGGACCAAAGCAAAACTTTAAGAATAGTTGCTAGACATCATCTAGATGACATGAGTATTTGATTAGCAAGAGTTGTTAAGATGACCCCTTGCAGCATTATTTCTTTAAAGAGCAGTTAAATACCTCTGATGTAGTAATATATCTAGAGTAAGGCAAAAATTAAAATTTAATTTAAAAAAATTAAAGTTTATTTTTTTACTGTTACTCAAAGTCACTCTAAAATACAGACAAGTTTTATATCCATTTAAACCTGCAAAAATCTTGGTGGTATCTTTGTATTTGTTAGTGGAAAGTTAATTTGGCACACATTCATGCTTAAATAAATACTTTTCTATTGTGTTTAAATGAGTATGGATTTTTTTCCTACAGATATGTACCCTGATGATTAGCCATGATAATTTAATTTTTAGAGTTGAATTAATAATTGTGATTTTTTTTCATACATTCTTCAGTTGACGTCTTAAGTGCTTTAATTACTGCCCTGAAGTTACTGAATTTCATGTCATTTATTCTTTGAGAATAATATATGAATCTGTAGCTACAAGGGAGAATGGGAATGTGTTTAAATAAGATAAAAGGCGGCCGTTGCGTTGCTCTTATGTACAAAAGAATAAATAGGCAAAGGAGGGAGGAGAAGCACTGCTATAAAGAGATCTTGTCCTGTTGTGGAAGAAAGCTAGTGGATTTTTTTTTTCTATTGTGACTGATTGTTGCTTTTTAGATCATTTGCTTCTCAGATTGCTACCCACAGCACATGGCTGCACAGCTCCTTGACAATTAGGGACAATAATGGGTTGCGTTGTTTTAAAATGCTGATTATCTGGAAATTTACTATGTATTTTGAGCCAAAGTTTCTAAGAAAGCAGGTACAGGCAAGTATTCTTTAGGGGAGGATGAAGATAAAAAGGAAAGCACAGAGGTCACTGGGAGGAGTGGTGGTGTATTTAGAAGTCAGTGGCATTTCTCTGTCTCTGCACTGAGAAGAGGCTTGGACTCCAGAGCTCATGAGTTTTAAATATCATATTTGCTCTCCCAGTAGTTATAGTGAACAGCAGCACATGTTTTTTGGAGCATATTAATTTCTGCAGTACACTAAAGAATAAAATTCTAAGGGGTCACACACTCCATCAGGATGTAATCAACAGAATGATCAGATAACTGAGTGCATTCATGTAAATACAAAAGAAAAGACATTTCAGTAACAAATTTCTTACTCAGAGAGAAAAATGTATTTATCAGTTGTCGTGGTTTTACCACAAATTCAGTGATTTTTGACAAGAAATGTCCGAGAGAAGCCACAAACACACCCCAAAATGAAGAAAACACACAAATATCACAGTTTATTTCGCGCACACACAAAACCCAACAAATAAAGTGCAACAAACAGACAAATTAAGTTTCCCAGGGCCTGTGTTGGGATAAGGACGCTCTGGAAATAGTGCTGGTCTCTCTCTGAGGCTCCCGGAGAGACGCCGGGGTAATTAGAGGAAGCACACGGGCGATCTGAGGACCCCCCCCCCAGCAGCGCGAGCTTCGGCTCGGCTTTTACTGAAGAAAAACACTCAAGAAAGTTAGAAACCGCGAGCCCCCCCCTCCCCTTCCTGATAGCCCCAGGAAGGGATTTAGTGCTGATGGAAGAGATGTGGTCTTTGGAACCTGGGCAATAGCTGCAGACAATCACCAGACCACTCGCCTCCAGGAAAAGAAAAAAAAAACCACAAAGGAAAAAAAAAACGACCCCCCCTAAGAGGAAATCCGCCTCCCAGGAATTCACGAGAAAAAAAATGCAGTTCCGAGAAAGAGACAAGTCCACCCCTCCAAAAAGAAAGGAAAAAAAGAAAGAAAACTAATCACGAAAAAACGTGATCAAAAAAAAACAAACGGCTCCCTCCCCTCCCAGGGAATACCACACCAAGCCGCCGTGGCAGAACTGCCGATCCGTCCTCCACGTGGATGCAGGTCCCGGCACAGCAGCGAAGAGCGATGTTACCCCTAAGATCTCCGAAGCCGAAGAGAGGGAAAATGGCGGCCTTCCTCCGCTTTTATAAGGAGGTCCCAATCCACACCTGCGCAGATGGGTCCCCAGGGGCTGGCCCTCCTCTCATTGGTCAGCCCCCCTGGGGGCCCGCCCCGTGTACGCAGTGGCTCATGGGAAATGCCGCGGCCGTCCGGAAATGCCCCGTGTGCTGGGAGCGCACTTCCGTTAATGGCGGCCGCCGCCAGCGCCACGTGCTTGCTGCCGCAGGACTGGCACCACCACTCCGCGGGCTGGCGCAGCCCCAGCGCCGTTGCCGCTGCTGGCACTGCTGCTCTCGCTGGTGGCACAGCCCGGCGCCAGCGCGCCGGGGGGTAGGGGGCCACTGAAACCCATGCGGGCGCCGACTCCAGGCAGCCCCCGGTCGGCGCAGGGGGGGGGAAAGTGCCATCCCCCCCCAACCCGGCCGCCGGCCCCGCGCGGCAGGAACAAAGACCGTTTTTACTTTCGGTTTTACTCTACGACATCAGTACACTGCTGTAAAGGTAGGTCTAGGACTCTATGATAAGGTTAATCAAAAATTCCTGTTCTCTTTTACGCACAAAAAGCAACTTTAAACAAGGAAAGATATTTGTTGAATTTTTGTTTTACTATTAAAGATAATCACAGAGAATTTTAATATGCCTCTCAATTACTTATAGCCCTGTGTGCTTCATTTGTAAAAAGGCAGTATATGTCCAACAAACCTGCAGCACTTTTTTTTAGTTACTGAAGGATGGTCAGTGAATTCTCAGGCAGCTGAAGTTATCTAGTAATGGCTATGAGATTACAAAAAATTCAACATTTCCAAATATCACACTCATTTTATACAAAGCTACTTCTAAATTACTATTGTACTAGTGATGCTAGTTTTGTACCTGCTTTAAATTACCATAGAATAAGTTATTTTATAAATTTCTTAATGATAACCAATTTTAAAGTTTTTTATCTCATGACTTTCTGAAACCTAAAGTTTAGGTCACTCACTGTAGATGAACTTTTATCTGGTTCAGAGCAAGCCATGAAAATTCAGCATAGGACATGAAAAAATTCAGTTCAGCAGTTTGCAAAAGTTGTAAATGACTATATCAAATGTCACACTGGTCAGAAGTGGGCAGTTATCATAAATCAATATATAGCAAAATTCACTTCTGTGGATCCATGTATATTGTCTACTGACTAACTCGATAGAGAGGAAAGGGCTAATATCTTACTGCCTACCCTCTAAAATTGTATTTCCAATTACTGAAAAATTGAGTAAAATTTATGTGTCCACTTAATCTCCAGTGCTAAGATGCACAGCTCCAGGTAACTTGAGTGTACCACAAAAAACAGTACCTAAATATTGTGTTTGTTTTTACAAATGGATGCACAGAAAAAGAGATCAAATGTTACATGTTGACATACATGCTTGAGTAGGCTGGCTAGAGTGAAGAGAATTATTTAATTTGTATGAAATGACCTCCCTATTTGTAGAAATTTATGGATGGATCAGTTTGTACCACTATAGGTTTTTTTGCTGTGTGTCTTTAATCAGGTACCACAACCAGGAACACTGAAACTGTCTCATGTTCAGGAAGGCGGGTATATTTTCCAGCTAACTGTGACAGACACTGCAGGTCAGCAGAGCTCTGACAACGTCTCTGTGAGCGTTCTGCCCATGGTTCATTCTGCAAGAGGTGAGAAAAGACTGATAATAATAGTGACTTGCATCTGTAGTCTAAAAGATGGCATGACTTCCTGTTTTTATGCTTTTAAGTTTTTCTGTATAGTGATTGTTATTGAAGACTTACACTACTGGGGAAACTGAAACTGGAATTAACCCATCATTTTTAAAATCTTAGCTCCAGAAACATATAAAAAGCATAAAGCAGAGAAAGTAAGTTAGATTTCAGTGGCTGTCAGTCCTGCTCTCCTTAATGTAATAACTTCTAATTAAGTTGTAATTAACAAGTTGCTAGTACAGATCTGCTTCTCTGGCACAAAGTAAAAGTTAAATAGTGTTATTACCATGTTTGGCTGAACTGGTGAAAACCTTGCTCTGCACCACTGCAGTATCTCTACGTGAGATGATAGTCCCTGTGGCAATAAACTGGTGATGTACAAAAACCTGCCTGTATTCCAGTAATGGATGATAGAATTGTGTTCATTAATGTTTAATTCAGCTAAAACAGCCAGAGAAGTTGCTGGTCTCTTCATTTGCTGCTGTGGGTATCAGGGTTATCTTTTATATGGAGAATTTGCTGTGGTTTTTATTTTTCTAATTCCCCAACTATGCTAGCATACTGCTGTAGCAGAACCAATGCCTTAATGCGTGCAAGATCTGTGCTATTATTAGTACTGAAGTTTAGGAGATGCATTTTCTGATTTTAGGGGTTTTAAACAGCCATCCATGTTCCTGTCATACTTCCCTTAGCATTGCGCCACTTTTTGGGTACATAGCAGGATAACAGCCTCCAAAATCGATTTGCTGTTACAACATTAATCAAACACTGAACTTGATAGGGCTTTACAAAGCATTACACTCCTGCTGGAAAGACAAAAGCACAGATGTAAACACTTGATAACAGGATTGGAATGGGTTTCAGGAGAGCTTTGAGTAAGCAAAATGCAACATCCATGGACACTCTCCGTTTCCAGGGGAATCTAAATATTAAAGCAGGCAGCAGGCAGTCCTTTCTGATGACAGTCATTTTGAGATCTTGTACTAGTCTTATTCTGGTCATTGCTGTATTGAAGTTATTGGATTTCTGATATAAGTAAGTTACAAGCATTCTTTAAATATTTTAATTAAGTTGTAGAAAACATGCCATAAAAGATCCCATATAGCACATATATGTGCACATAAAACAGCATATTGTCAGAAATAGAGAAGGGGTATATAGTAGGAATTACATGTTGGAGGGGTGCCATTATAGCCACAGAGATTTGTTTTCAGAACTGTCCTGGGTCTTTAAACCTAGGAAGATCTCCTTTCAGTTTAGGCCAGCAGAATTTAAAGCACTGTAAGGGTGCCACATAAGGTGTTAAGGTGCATCAGCCTCCAGGTTGAATATTCCCATAGTAAAGAGACTGCCAGAATAGTGATGAAAGTACCAGGAGCAGCTATTACCTATACTAACTTCTGTGTCAATATGACATCATATATCTGAGTCTGACGTTTTTCTTCAATTTCCTGACTTGTTCATGGTCCTTCTTGACATAGCATGGTTTTGCTTTTACCTCAGTGCTGCAGATTTTAGTCATTGACACACTACTTCCTACTTTGATTCCTTTTTTGGTAATTTGGGAATTGTTTCTCAACAGCCTGTGTTGGGGTTTGCTCTCGCTACCAGTTCATCTGTGATGATGGCTGCTGCATTGACATCACATTTGCTTGTGATGGTGTGAGACAGTGCCCTGATGGATCGGATGAAACTTTCTGCCAGAATCGTAAGTGTGCCAGGACACAATGTAGATGGTGAAAGTAACCATAGCTGGAATGACCAAAGAGGAATGTGGCCTCTCCCCCTGTGAGCAAGCAGCTTGCTGGAATTAGCACATGGGAAGGTTTAATTTCCACATACAGCAGGTGCTCAGAAACTTTCTTCAAAGTATATTAAAACTGTCAAGGTTCCCCAAATAACAGATTTTGTGTTGAGCATTTCAAAGATCAGTTTTTCACTTGCATGATGATTCTGGAAAAAAACCAACTCTGGCCTTTATCTGAAAGGGTGTCTCAGAGATACTCTTCAAAGTGCCACTACATGCCTTAAAAGAATCTGAAACACCGTGAGCACGTAGGGGAACCAGTTGATTCACCACCACTCTGTTTGATCTCATTAGTCATTCCTCAGTTTGTGCCCATGCTCAACCAAGTGAACAAAAATCATCAGAGGGTGAATTGGCACAATGGCTCACCACTCTGGCATTGATATTTTAGTTGCTGGATTTCACTGTACAGTTCATGAGTGTACTCTTGCTTAAAAACACTCCCGTTGCCTTTGATTTTGTACAAAATTCATGATTTTTGTTTCTGTTAACAGTCAGCGTAGGTCGGAAGACGGTGACACATGCAGCTCTTGGAACTACACAGCAAAGGACTGTAGGACTGACTGAAAACACTGATGAAAACTTCTCTGCAGAAAACACCCTGAAAGCCACTGCCAGAAATCAACCGCTTCTCCCAGTGGATGCAGACATGTCTAACCAATCGCTTTCTCAGGGACCAAAGAAACAAATCAGTGGATTTGTGCCAGGTAAGAATTGAAATAAATCAATTTCAATAAATCATTCTCTTTAAAGAAAGAAAATGTCTTACACCTTAAATTTATTTTAATTGTATTTTAGTGCCTGGTTAAAATGAAAATGTAAAAATTACAAAAGAAACCTGCAATAATGAAGTTCAACATAGGTTTTGATTTGTTACTGTCAAGTCTACTTTTTCCCAGGTGCAAAACGAAAGTTAAAATGTAGGAATGCTACGAAAATGATACAGTCTATGGAACAAAACAAGCAGTGAGCTAAATACAATTTCTGCCACAGGTTCAGCTGTGATATATATATCGACTGATATATTAAGGCTTTTTAAATCTGTAGGGGAGTACCACAGGAGAACATAATAAAATACTGATCAACTTGGGTGAGAGTAATTGCCTTTCTCCTGTTGCTAATTATGACTTGTTTTTTTATTTCTTTCCCCCCCCCCTACTACTGTCTATTATGGGCATTTTTTTTCTGAACTGTGTCTCCAGGGCATAAGTATTTCATCACTGTAGAAAAGGCTCAGTCAGGTGACAAGCAACCTCAGGCATCCACATACAGGCCCCCAGTATTCTTTCCCATTGTGGCTGCAAGCCTGTAGTGAGTCAGTGTGTGGTTGTGATGTTACAGGCAGAGTCCCCAACCCTGGCCTTTGGTANTTTTTTTTCTGAACTGTGTCTCCAGGGCATAAGTATTTCATCACTGTAGAAAAGGCTCAGTCAGGTGACAAGCAACCTCAGGCATCCACATACAGGCCCCCAGTATTCTTTCCCATTGTGGCTGCAAGCCTGTAGTGAGTCAGTGTGTGGTTGTGATGTTACAGGCAGAGTCCCCAGTGGCCTTTGGTAAAGCTCCAGATGCTGCAATGAAATTAGTGTGTCTTTTAAGGTTCATGCTGATGAATTAAAATCTGGCAACTACATGAAGGCAAAACTGTGTGCGCAGAGCCTAAAATCAGTAAGAGAACTCACACTTTTATTTCTCCATGGTTTAGACTGATTTATGTGCCCCAAGACACAATTATTTATAACCAACTTTATTTTCCAATTACAACAGAGCAGTGCTCAGTGCCCTCTGCTGTCAATTTTTGTAGAGGGCACTGCTCTGGTTGGCATTTGGGCATTTCTTCAGATGCTTGTACTCCCATCTGTGGAGACCGCAAAGAGATTGAACACAACGTTCTTGAAGAATTTGACCTACTTCAGTGCTCCTCATTGGAATGACTTAAATTCTGATGTCTGCTCCAAATCCTTCTTGCTCACATAGTCCTGAATGACAACTAGTATGAGGCCACCCAAACTAAACATCACATTTCCAAGGGATGTTGCAACTTCCAGTGGAAAGTCGGCTGCTAAGTAGGTCTTAAAAATCATTTGGCTTGTGAATCCAGATGTAAAAACAGAATCGTAGTCACCAACTTCAGCAAGCTATAATCAGGGATTATAATTGGAAGTACATCTAAAAGTGTGGTACTTTTGCATAGTCATTTTCTGTGTTTACCCATTTCACAGTTCCTTACTTGCACCAGTTTTGTTCTCAAAGTAGTCTTTTCCACAGCAGTAGACAAGCAAAAGAAAAAAATCTTATGAAACTAAAAAAGTGTGATGGGGCTTCTGTAATTATTGTACTACCAGTAGCTGTTGTAATCTTTTTAATTTTAAACAGGCAAGATTTTGAGCTGACCATGTCTGGTTTTAATTCTTGTGGATTTAATATTCCTCTTTTGACAAATCCCATGCTTGAGAATTTCCTTGTAGAGTAGAAGGTTCCAGTCTTTACTGACCCAGGAGCCCAATACTTTTTTAAAAAAGCAGCAAACAGGTCAGCAAGGTTTAAAATCATCTGCGGATTAGTTCCAAATGGGGTGCATGTGGTGGGACATGAAAAGGTTCTAGGTGCATGGGTCCAAAGGGCAAGTGCCAAAGACCGTTCTGGCAAAATGTTCTCCGAGTTGCTCTCTTCTTCTGCAGACACTTTAAACATCACAGAGTCACCTGCTGTACTTTAATTCACAGAGGTCCAGAGAGGTTTAAGTCCTGCCCCACTGGCAAACACCACAGTCTTTATGGAGTTGAAGACATGAGCAACTAACCTGTTCCTAAGAATTCACCCAGATCCATTAACTAGATTTCTCTTCATCACTGCCATCTCAAGGAAATTACAGACCAAATCTAATAATTATGTGATACAAAAATGAGACACACAAAAATGCTGGAGCAGCTCCATGAAGCTTATCTGAAAGTGTCCAGGGGGCAAATGATTGCTAGATGAATTTTTGAGCAGAAGTAAGCAGCACTGAACAGAAATCATACCAGCAGGTTCAAGAGTTGAGCAACTGGACTGGCAGAAATCCTGTTCTGGGATGGACTGTCTTCTGAGACAGTGCTGGATCTGCTATAGTGGTGCCAAGGTGGAACCACTGTCTCTGAATCACACTCACTGCTGGACCAAGGCTTGTTAGCCTGGAGTTGATTTTGGAAACTTCCATGTTTCTTATATATTTTTATACATAAATTTAAAATAAGCTTTAATGATTTTAATGTCAATATGGTGAAAAGCTGTCTACTTAAGATACATATTAAGGGATATGGCTTTACAGTGGCAGAACAGGTTCTGGCTTTTCACTTGTGAGTGCTCCATTCAGGTCTACATTTGTCTTATTTCTTAGTTGACAAGTTCAGATTGTCATGGAAATACAATCTAGGAAGGAAACTTGATACTCTCAAATCCAGTGAATGCAAGGCAGAGTAAAAGAAGGTGTTACCTCCTGGCACATTATCAAGTCTGCTAGACTTGGTGCTTTCATCTCTCAGAATCCCGTAAAAATGCCAAATAAAGGGACCTCCTTTTCAAGTACAACCATATTTATTTTTTCTTCATTTTAAAAGAAGCTAGGCTAAGCTGTAGTGTTTCAGACTCTGGGATAGTTCCTGGTAGCAAGAATATGAGCTTTCTGCCTATGAGGGTGATACTAGGGAAAATTTGTCTCAGAATCCATTTTCTCATAATAGTTTCTCTGTTCAAAATTTCCCTTAATCTGCCTTCTTTACTCCAGTTTGTCTCTAACTTGATACAAACATTTTAAGGATTTACACTGAACTATGAAAACACAATGAAAACATGCAAGTCCAAGTTAAGTATTGTCTAAAACTTCTACCTGATCTAGCAGGGGATCTATTCAAAATAAAGAGAAAAAAAAAACATAACCAAGCAACCAAAACAAAACCCAAAAGTCATTCATTGTTGACAATGGGTGAATCTTGTTCTGCACTTCTCCTTTTCCAGTGAGATTACTCTACAGCAGGGTGACCCCAGGGGAACATCAAGTCCAATTTAGAGGTAACTTCCTCAGACACTCAGGGCACCGAGTCTTCTGCAAAAGACTCATGGTTTAATTTTTGCCCAAGCTGGAAGGACAAACATTTTCTTCCAAAGTTGGGAGCAGAGACAGGAAGAGGCATTTGATTTCAAAAAAGGAATCCTTTTTCTCTCTGAAGACATGTCTCCATCACAAAGTACCCAGACTGCATTTCCTGTAAATGCCAGCTCAGCATTTCTGCATGGCTGCCTCCAGAACCCCAGTGTCCTTCTCCAGGGAAGTTCTTAAACCCAGCTGCATATTCTGGCACTGCTGCACTTGCAGAGGAATTAGAAAATGTACAGTTGCAGCAAAGCACACTGGAGGGAGCAGTCGGGCTGGCTTCTAAGCAGCAACAGCCAGTAGCAAACAGGGTCATGCAGACAGATAGAATTCATGAGCAGCCTAAAGATTTGCACTCCCCAGCATAGCCAACTCAAGTGTATAAATCACCATAACAGCTTTGCATTCCCCTGGCACAAGGTCTCTGCCTCTCCCAGGCTGCCCACACCAGCTGTTGTGCAGTGCTGCTCAGGGCTGGGATTACAACATTTGACTGAGTGCCCGAGCCTTAGTCATGTTTTTACTGTGGAGGCATTGACAGCAGGAGCTGTAACCTTGATCTCTAATTTAGGGTAATTGGAAAGGGCTGTAAATTGCAATTTCCTAGGAATGGACTAGAAAATCAAGAGAAAGTGAAAACAATGAAACCAGCGTAACATGATTATGTCAAGCTCCTAAATCTATTCAGGGAAATTGCTCTTTGTTTTCTAGTGACAATGGGTAAGATGTTAAGCAGCAGTGACTCTGATACTCCATCCAGTCAGGGTCTTAACAAAAGCTTTCCTGAAGGAATTCTCTTCTTCTTCTACCCTTTCAAAATTTTCCCACTAAACTTCTCTCCATATTTACCAAAAGTCTTCACAAGCAGTTGGCTTAAATACTATGTTTACTCAAACAGCAGGGAAAACAAATTATTAAACAGGCATTTAGATCCAGCCTTGCAATGCAGGCTGGAGCAGCTCTTAAGATGAGCCGATGTCTTTTGGGTATTTCCAAAATAAAGACAAATATTCATTTCATTCAGGAAAAACAGAAGCAGAAAATCACTGCTGGTTTTGGTGTCAGTTACATTCAGGTGATCTTGCAGAGGTCTGATACCATACAGGTACTTTAAGGCCAGTACAATTTACAGTTAGGATTTCCTTAAATCCACTTTACATGCTGGAACAACATGAAGAACCCAATAAGGAGGAGGGCACGGCTTGTTCCTAAGGCATCTCCTGCAGCTGCAGTTAGTGTTTATGCACCACTATCCATAATGGCAGAGCAGTAAAGCCAGAGCCTGGGAGACTGAGCACTGACCTTACGACAGTATTAATGAAACAATTTAAGCTTTAGTTAACAGTTGTGTATTCTCTGCTGCCACTGACAGGGACATGTTCTGCAGCTCTTCAGAGCTGGCAGTGGTGGGCGGGAGCTACACAGAGTACGCGTTCCATGCTAATTGGCCTAAACACTTCCTTAACACCCACCACTATATGTAATTCCAATTCCACAACATTATACATTCGTATTTTACAGATCTTGTAGCATAGTGTTTTTGCTGGCTCTGTCACATTTCTGGAGACTGTCAGCAAATATACTGCAGCACAGTCAAAATGCCCTTCAATATTTATGTTATAAGCAAACCCCAAATATAGTCATTACTTTAAAAACGTAGGCATATCACTGATTTTTGTGAGAGTGTTGGTGGATTAAGCTGTCACTTTTGCATGGTGTTCCCACAGATATCAGAGTAGGACTTCAGTGGGAGGGCAGGAGAAGGAAGTCCCAGCTGAGTTACTCTTTGCTTTTGTGAAGCAGAACTGCCACCCCATACATTCCCAAGAACACTTCTTGGCAGCAAAGGATGTGTTGTCTCTTTTTGAGTAGTTACAATGCTCTGAAACAACTTCCATACTGCACGAACTGCAGTGATTCCAAGTCATCCTATTTGAAATGTTTTCCTCATTTATTTTTATGTCTTCCAAGTACCTAAGTTCTGCATCTGTATGCATCAAGGAAAAGGCAAAATTAAGGCGATTTGTGCAGCCAACCTGTACATTTTCTGCTTTGCAAGTTCCAAAGTTAGAGATCAATATAACTTAAAATGGCCTTATTTTCAAGAATATATAGAAGTGCTTTAGCAAAGTTTTAGCTCAGACTAGTCTATGCCTCGTTTTGGAAGTTTATAAACCAGAATTTATATTCATCTTTTTTTTCAGTGAAAAACGACTTCACTTGGGTTTGGTTGAGATGCATTGTGGTTTGGGGTGCAAGACCGAATTCACCTTTTAGCTTTAGTTTCACATTATTTCAAAAATTCAGGTTACATAGTTGAAGTCAGAAGTTCTTAAACTGCTGTTCTTTTGTTTGTTTTTCCCCCTAAGTTTAGCACTTTACATTATGTAATTCTAGTGTCCTGTGGATAAGACTTCCTAAGTCACTGAACAGCAATATTCATTTATCTTGTTTCACTTTATGCAGATAACAGTTCCTCAGGGAAAAGAACAGATGATAAAAATGAGAATGACGTGATGATGCCAAAGAGAGATCAGCTTGGAGGTGGTCGTCCAGTCCCAGAAACAGGTAAGACCAACCATGTGAATTCATTTTGAATTACATTAGTTTCTCAGTCAGATGCTATATATGTACAGATACAATGGTCAAGAACTGAATAATTTACTTCCATATTCTGAACTGTTCCTAACATGATCATACAGTTTAGTTTCATAGCATGAGTTGCTCCAAATATTAGCACCTAAGTGATAGACTAACTGTATTTTTAAAGAAAAATTTCAGGTTTTCTCTACAAGCATCTCACTGTAATAAGATGTAATTTCTCTTAACCTTATTGTAGGTGCTGTGTTACCCTTAGCCTTAGGCTTGGCCATCACTGCTTTGCTGCTTCTTATGGTTGCTTGCAGACTGCGCTTAGTGAAACAGAAGCTTAAAAAAGCTCGACCCATTACATCTGAAGAGTCTGATTACCTCATCAATGGGATGTATCTCTAAAAATTGGATTTAGGTCAGTTGTTTTCTTCCCTTTCTCCTGTGTCCATGAACCTCTGCCTCCATAAAAGGACCGAAATCTTCAGTTAATTTTCAAGTGTAGAAGCAGCTTACAAGATGAGGAACATACTCTTCCCCTTCAGTGATAATATAAAAAAGTGGGTAGATGCCCATGCTGAGAAAATAAGCGTTCAGGCTCCAGAGAGTAGATCCAGTTGAGTCTTGTGCAGAAGACACTGCAAGATGGGGAGACCTCATGCTGGATGCAGGGTGCCCTTGCCCACTCCACAGCAGCTGGGGTCTTGGCCAAGGCCAGGGTACTGCAGCAGCCAAGGCTCAGCACCCCCAAGTCATTAGGGGAAGTCTGTGCCACCACACTCTTCTCAGTGTTCCACTCTGGGGATCAGGATGCTCCAACAAACACATTACTTCACTGTCCAGCAGAGACCAATTTGTGTACTTTCCACCTGATGCACTGGGAGTATTTTCATTACAGAATTTGTCTTGCTTTGTTAATTAAAAGTAATCACCACCTAGGCACCAGCTTTTGTAGAGAAAATTTGCATTCCTTTGTTTAAGAAAAAAAGCATCTTTGTTTCATTTGTAGTTTAAATCTCTGTGCCACTAGCAGCGAGCCATGCTTACTAAATACTGAAATGAAAAAATATAAGTGGTCAGAGGATAAGTTTGGACTTCCCAGTGCTCAACAGCAGTCATGTACGGTTGCCTAAAGAAGCTATTCATGCCCCATCCCTGGCAGTATTCAAGGCCAGGCTGAATGGAGCCATGAGCAACCTGATTTAGTGAATGACATCCCTGCCTGTGGCAGCAGGGCTGGAGCTGGATGATCTTTAAGGTCCTTTCCAACCCAAACCACTCAATGATTCTGTGTATGATCCCAGAGCTCTGTCTCTCTCTGCAGCTCAGAGCTTGTTCAGCCTTTTCCATCCTTAGCCCACCACCCTCCCACAGCGTGAGAAAGCACCACGCAGCAGTTTTATCTGAGATGCCGGAGTGTAGGATTCCTGATGGTTATCCCATATCTCCCTGCAAAGCTTGAAAGCTTCGGTGATCAGCCCTTACCCCAGAAAAATTCTCATAGAATTAGAGCAAGTAACTGATATGTGTGAGTGAACTTCAGATGTGTTAACAGTAAAATGTATACAGTACATGTTATATATCCATAAATATATACACACACACCTGCTGTCTGTCTTGTTTGACTGTCCAAGGATGTCACATTCCTCATGGGTCCCAATAAAACCAGAGTCAAATGAGGCATGCATCTTTTTGTATGTTGTCTTTTGTACTTCAGTAACTTCAAGTCAGCAAGAATATTGCCTTGGTATACAAATAGCTCTTCAAATTGTTCGTTCTTAATTACTTTATGTAAAATAGCTCTAATAAACCTATTTTATTCTTAAATTTCTTACACTGTCTTTATTTTAAGCCACCAGATAAATTTTGTGCTACAAGACCGTATCATTGGACCAGTCAGAGGTACATTTCTCCTTGCTGTGAAAGAGCCTTATAAGAAGCTGGAACATGTATTGAGGGAGTTGTTGAGATACTAGATTCAGGAAGACTGAGAATGTCAGGGCATCTGCCTGCAATGACCTGTCTCTCAAGCAGTGCTTGAGCTGAGCAAGACAGTCACCGAGCTGGCTGTGCCTACTACTACTCAGGGAATCTGGTTTTTAATGCTCCTTGCTCAAAGTCCTCGTGCCATATTAACCAAAGTTTGATTGTTTGTATTTAGCATTACAGTGAATTCAGGAGACCATCTGCTGATGCTGCCCATTTCCAGCTGTGGAGCATGGCCTCTCTTCCATTCCATCTTACAGCAGATGTGGCAAATTGCACAAGATCCAAAAGACAATTTTTTAAATACAGCATTCTAGGAAAGACACACTGCCCATTTGGTATGGGTATTATCTCTCACCATTGAAATTTGTTTGGGGGTTTAATTAAATAATTCTCCTTCACTATCTTACCATAGCAGTGAGAAAATTAGCCTTTTCTCACTGTGCCCACTGTGCTCCTATTACCAAAACCCATTACTCCAGCACACAGCCAGCAGCACAACAAGAGGTTTGGTTTTGTTCTTCCGGGCAGGACAACAGCAAGATCCCGCACAAAGCACAAGTCAGCTAGTACAGCTGTGGTAGTACAGCTAGTACATTCTGGGAGTGGAATAAACCTTCATGCATTTTGTGTATGACAGGCAAGAATGAATGCCTCCAAGCAGATAGCAGCAGAGCCAAGCACGGTACAGGTAGTTAGAGTAACGTGTTATAGTTGCCACAGTCTTCCCAGGAACTCTTCTTTCCAGGAGGGAAGATGGTGACAGGTGCTGCTCTGCAGACCACCAGCCTGATGTTTGTTACTTCCCAGGTAATAGCAAACTCCACAGCTGGACTGAAATGAACAGAAGGTTTGCAGCTTTCCAGAAAGCCTGGGCATCACCAGCTGCATGGAGAGCAAGACAAAGTTAGTAAAGTAACAGATTGGCTTGGCAGCTTCTGCAGTTGGTCTCAATACCATGTGTTTTCATTTAATAGTTTTCATGCTATTTGATTTTAAATAAGTGATACTGAACTACTGAGTCAGACCACACCTGGGCACTAGCAAAAATACTGTGGCAAGACACGCTTGTCGACATGCTTGGGGTGCTTTTCCCCTTTCTCCCCAGGCAATGCCAAGCCACTGCCTCCTGCTGCCACCACTTCTGCTTTCCAGCCACTCCCAAGGTGGGGCTCTCCCTCTGATGACAAAGGAGTGCTCAGAGCAGGCAGTGCTTCTAGCCCATCTTCATGGCTGCATTGCTAGTACTGCTTTCATGGCTTCTCATGCAGATCCTGGGAGCTAGAGAGCTTTACATAGTGTTTACACTGCAGCACAAGTGTGACGTTCTATGTGAAAACTGTCACTATTTGAAGTCTTGTCAGGTCTGTTTTTCCTGTAATAAGCAATAACGTGTCTACCCACATATCTGGGAATATGCTCAATCCACCTATTCTTACCAGCATGCTTAGACAGGCAAGAGACTATTGACTGCTCAGATCATATATCCCTGTGGATATTGCTTCTCCGTGTACTAGGAGAGGTCATTACAATTTGTTTTGTCACTGTAGTTTAATGTTGATCAAGATACATATTGTGCTTAGATTGCTTTTTATATTTTCAACTGTTTTGCCCTTCAGACCACCACAAATTACTTCAGAGTAACAAAAATACTTACCTAGGCTTTATCCATATTTATAAGTAGGGCTTTTTTTCCGCAATATGGGTTGTTTGCTGCCCACTTTTGCAAGGGATCTTAGCCTGAACATTCCAGCTGTAATCATTCCATAGCACTGCGAGATTGTAACAGGGGCAGTTCCAAGAGCACATTTGCAAAACAAAAAGGCTGAAATAGGTCAGTGTGATGCTCCATTTGCTTTTCAAATCCTAGATAAAGCATAGGAGTTTCAATCCCAAACTGCACAGAGTCAGAGGCCCAAACCAATAGCAATGCAAACACGCCACCCCAAAACAAAGAGAGAGCCTTTCTAGTAAGCCCCAACAGAATCCACAGTCATGCATCACTGAGGTCTGCAGTGGCTGCTTTCATGAGCGTCAGGAATTGGGATTTTTCAGTTTCTAATGGCAAAAGCTAAAAGAGTAACAGCAGAGGGAAAAGCTAGGAAAGATTCAGAGAGTGCTGACAGACAAAAAGACCAGACAGAAGCAGTAAACAAATGGTAACTAATATGAACGAAAAGAGCCCAACAGTTGAAACAATTGGCCTGAGCTGAATAAAAGGGAAACATGCGGTAAACAGGGAATATTTAATGAGGTAAAAAAAGCCTGTAGAAGTAACCTTGCTATATGTTTTTCAATAGTTACTTAATTCAGAAAGTGAGCTGTGCAGTCTGCACTGAAGCCTTGAAACACAAAAAGAAGTCTAGAAGGACTGAATCAGCACAAGAAGACACTTCAGAATAGGAATTTTTCAAGATAGCTGCTAAAATTCTAATTTTTGCAGTGGTAAGGCTCCTGGCTGAAAGTTAAAGCCACTCATAAATCAACAAAAAGTGTATTTTGAGAGGGCTGAGAAAAACCAAAGCAGAAAGGCTCAGTGAAAGACTGAGAGTCACAGTTTGCTTGGCCAGTAGAAACATATAAACCCATTCTAGAGTGCAGAGCAACGTATTTTAACATAGTTCTTCACAACTACCAGAACCTAGTGCACTAAAGAGATGCATTAAAGATACCTACACTCAAAACAAATGACTGAACAACACAGATATAGAGGGAGCAGGGAACTTGAACGGGTGCAGGACTGGAAAGGACTTGAAAGCAGGCAGCACAATGGAAGTTTGGGCCTACAGGGAAAGCATCCCTGAAGGCTAATTCCATGCACAAGAGATGACTTTCCTGAGGCTGCATCTGTATCCAGAGATAAGCTTCTCTAGAGTTCTGATCAGAGCAGTAGCCTAGGCACCCATTCCTTAACCACAGGCCTTTGAGAGTGCCCTCCTACTCCATAAGGCACCTGCAATAACAATTACTGATTAATCTCAGATGCCCATTATAAGATGAAAAAGGATTTGGTAGAACATGGCAAAAAAGAAACTCAACCTGTCCATATTAAAGACACATAAGATGCAAACATAAGCCTAAACATGGCTGGAAAATAGCCATGAAAAATAGCATCAGGGAATGTTTTCAAGAGTATCTATCAGGTCACTTCCTCAGAAGCATATGATGAAAATGGCTGAACTGCAAAGAAACATTAGAAGATTGAAGTAAGATCTCAGAGAAACTCAGTCAACAGTCTTTAGGAAAATAGTCTGTTGCTAAAACAGTTTTGCTAAAAGGCACGGGATTAAGTGTCTCAAGTTTTCAAGTTTGGTGTGATGAGACACAAAGTGAGTTATTTCTCCTTCCTGAAGCCTTCAGGCGATACTCAATGGGCAGCTGGCTCTCCTCCATACATATTTCAGCATTAACTATGTCCATTCAATTTATAATTTAAAGAAATACAATTTTCAGTTCCTGAGCACATTCTGCTGAGCATCTCATTAACACCCTGCCAAGAGCAGGAGAGGACAATAAGAGCCTTTCACAGGAAAGCTAGGAATGCATCAGATGCATGATGAATTTGTGCTGTGTAAAAAATGACCACTTGGAAAACAAAGCAGCTCTGTATGTCAAGGATGAACTGTGGGGGGCAAACAGGTCAGGTAGAGGAAAATTTACAGCATCTCTGCCTGCCTAAGGTCAAGTTTTAGTCCACACCGATTTCTTCAGACCTGGCTGAGGTATAGAAATCCAAACGTTGCCACCAGAGGAGCTCTGAGCACACAAGTGTGTATTGTTTACAGTAAAGGCAAAGTGAAATAATGATACCTTACAAGTGCCTGTGCATGTCCCAAAATGATCTGCTACATTTCACAATAGTAAGCAGATGCACAAAAACTCAAATAGAGCCAAGAAAGGCAAAGTGTTTGAACCCATAAAATCAACTTAAATGCCATGCTTGAATCCATCTATTGAATACCACAGCATTTAAACTCTAATTTACATCCTGAAATGCAGAAAGCCAATTTCAGACCTCATCATCTTCTGCATCCCCCTATGCCCATGAGGCGTTTCAGGAAACACTTCTCCATGGCTTTTTTTGTATGGTTCTCCACAATGTGCTGGTGTGACCTCACCATCCACTTTTTTTTTTCTGAGCTGGGACCACCCCTCATTCACTTCAGCAGAACACCTCTTCCACATTGCTTGGAACAAAGATCAAGGATTCCATAAAGGCAATTAAAAATATCGATCTTTCAAAATGCACCATAATATGTTCAAATTCAGCTAAACAGAACCAGAGATACAAATCATGAGCTTGGTTTGCATTACTCATATTTTGCATCATATCAAAATCAAGAAGGAATTGAGATCATGTCCTCTTTCTGTGAACTGCATTTAAATCAAAAGCAGCACATCCTAGGGCACATTGAGTAAAAGAAGAAAATACTGCTACCGTAAGAATAGGTTAACACCCTTCTTCCTGTCAAGAAGGAGAGAACCTAGTTCAAAATTTTCCTCTGGGCATTTTACTTTATCTCTTTGTGCTGATGGTCAATTCCACAGTCCCTCCTCACTGAAAAAACACGGAGCTTCTCACCCTGCCACAAAAACCGTACGTGTGGAGAAAACTGCTGCCAGCTGGAAGATCCAGAGCCTACCATGTAGAGCCCCCCCGGCTCCAGGCATTATTGCCCATTTCAAATTCTGCTGACTACAAAACATTTCAGGAATCATCCAGGTGGCTCTCATCAGCAGTGCTGGTGCACATGTGCTTTGTTCTAGTTTCCCTACAGAAGAAAAACATGTAATGGGCTCTGTGCCCTCAATCTAGCTGACCAGGTTGAATGGAAATACTAAATAAACAGATCATTCCTGCTATGTAAACAGAAAGCATCTATATGGCACATCAAACGTCTCTGCAGAGCACCCACAACTGTGGGTGGGTTTTCAAGATACAGGTATTGGCTCTTGGTTCCTCTGCTCAAACTCTGGAGATCTTCTGTCACCTGGATCCTGGAAACAACCAGACAAGTGAATCAGTGGTTCAGCCAATCCATTCTCCCAAGCTGTTCTGGCCTAGAGGTGATAGTAACAGCCCGGTAAAACAACACTGCACCTCTTATTAAAAGATAAAACTTTAAGCCTTGCAAGCAGATCAATCTCTCTGAGATAGCTGGATTCAACTATGGACAGCAGGCAGAACTGTGCACAGAGCCTATTCCCCAAAACACACAGACGTGAACGAAAAGAAACTCCAAACAGCTATGTAAAACTCCACCTACATTTCATGTATTATTAACAGGATTTGTAATTGCTGCAATACATTAACTGGCTGAAAATGGACACATACTTCTGGTCAGTTAGTAAACCAGTACTTTTATACATACTTGCTTTCTTCTTGGACATGTGAAGTCCTGTTGAAGGTTAAGAAACCAACAAAACCAACCACAAAACCAGGCAGACACCTAGATACAGCTTCCTCTCAATTTGTTTTATTTGGCAAAGTAGCAATTCAGACAGTTCACACAGCATTTATTCAAGCTCTTTAAATCTTCTACATTTCAACTTGTCCTTGTCTCCCCAGTTTTTACTTCAGAACCATTGCTCCATCATGGAGGAGTTTCCATTTTCCAATTCCTAAATGCTACTCCCAGATACTCCTTTCTGTCGGAGTACCTTGACTATCACCAACCCCTTCAGTGGAATGGGTGCACTACTCCCAACAGCCTTGGTCCCTGAAGCCTTACACCTCCTGAAGTGTTTCTTCCCAAAAATGTTGTCATTGGATCTCAGTTTTAACACTACTTTCAAGTCAGGCTAGCTTATTACACTGTGTCCAGAGACAGGAATTTGGATACAGTTGAGCTCAAATCTTTCATTTAACTGATAAAATTAGTGAGAAGATGTAAATAAAGCTGAACTCAAATTGAAAGATACAGTGACCAGAAGGTTGAACGTTAGCATGCATCAGTTAAGATATTTCACTTCAACACCAAGAACTAGATTCACAGTTGGTTGTGGGTTATTTGTCAGACGCAAGTGGGTTTTTCTGGATTGTATTTTCTAGCATACACGCTATATTAATTTTTTCATAAGATTAATCTTGTGTATGTGCTCCCAGGCTGTAGTCAAATCAGGAGGTGGTACATTAACTTCCAAACATCTAAATAAAGTTGTACATATCTTTTACAGAGGAATAGGAAGTCTGACCTTCACAAGGAAGGTCACAAAATTTTCCTTTTTTCATATTCAGAGGCCTTTAAATTTTAACTTTTACACTTCCAGCAATTAGTCCCAGCACAAAATTATGCTCTTCCACCATAAAAAGTCTTACCACCACAAGAAGTCTTACCACCACCACCACCCCTCCCCAGTGATCACTATGGATTGTTTGCATGACAGTTATTTGCAAGTTATTTTATTCTATAATCCTTTCTACCATAAAAAGAGAAAATAATGATAACACACTGTTTACTTTAATTCCTGGTTGCTCAAGTCTGAGCAAGATGACCGAAGACACACTTTCCCAAAGCAGACCACCTTACTGTACGGCTTTGTGATTTGCTTTTGACATTTTACAGAAAACATAGGGCAGGAAAAAAGTTTTACAATCTTCCAACTATACTGCTATACGAAAACTAAACAAGTGCATCTATCTGTATTTAAGACTCCAGGATTCTTTCTGCATTTATGATGCTTTCTTTGTAAAGCAATTTAGAATTAACTTTCCAAAAAGCTGTAGTCTTTCTTGGGTGCTCACAGTTAGAAAAATTAGAACGTCAATAGACCAAATGGCATTGCCAAAAGCAACTTTCTTTTAGAAGCAAACAGGATTTGGGTTTTTTATAAAGAACAAACAGCAATCAGTATCTCAGTAGTCTACTACATAGCGATCCTAATCTTCCACACAAGTACACAACCTCCTCTTTTGCTTTTAACTTTAGTTGGTAAAGTAGTATTGCATAAACTGTTCAGTGATTGGGACACAGCTTATATCATATTTACGAAGTTAAGTATGTGTGTATCATACCAGTAGTGAGCTATAAACCAAAACAGAATTTCAAAATTCAGTTAATTAGTTTCAGAATAAAAGGAAAAACCATGTCTGTTATATCCAAATTGAACAGCAATGTTTGATAAGAGCAGCCACCCACCTCTGATGTCTTGAAGTTTTATATATACAAATGCCTGGTTTTAAGGTAAAAAGCAGCTGATTGTATCTACTACATGCTAGTCTATGACACCATGTCAAAAGCTTAAAAAGGAAGTTGATCTTCTTTTAGTAGCATCTAGCAGACATCGGAACACAGAAAACCTGATATTGCCTACGTAGTGTTGTAAGGTGCACAGAAGCAGTTTTACCAAGGGACACAGGAGCTGAGAGAAGTGAGTGTTCAAGTACCCCCATCAAAATTAGAGTTCACAAGCTATAGGTCTTTATCTGCAGTTTTGTAGAAATTCACTTCGAACAGATGAAAGTGAAATAAAGGCATGTTAAATAAAACAGTGCCCACATAATACTTTCCACCATTTCTTTATCAGATTTGCCTTGAGCATCTAAAAAAATAAAACAAACATCACGCTTTTCCATGCTGATAACAATAGTATAACGAAGTCCAAAACAAGCTGCAACGCTGTTGGTTTTCAAAAAGCTTTTAGAACTGGAGATGAGCAGTCCACTGTAACACTATGTTTGGATCAAGATGATGTAGCTTTTACAATTCATCCCTGTTGAAAGAAAACACATGCAGTTATGTTTCTCCTCCCCTTGGAAAGCATAGTTGAAAAATTTTGATATTGAATCAGATTACATTTAAGCGCTCATGCACATCAGCAAAACTTCAGAAATCCCTTCAAGCACTTAAGAGAAAAACTACCAAAACACCAAAGGAAAGGCAACAGCAATCCCATATCATCTATAGTATCTCATTCTGTTATGTGATTTATTGTGATTTATTTTACATTTAATGGATTGCTTGCTTTAGCAAACACATCCCACACTACGCAGCTAGTTATAGAGCTATCTGTCATTCAAATTCTGCTGGCTGCACACTGGCTAGAAACTGAGCCAACTTACTAGACAGAGTATTGGCAAAAACCATCCTCTGTAGATGCCAGAAAGGCAAATTTAGCTTCAGCTGCAGTCTCTCAAGAAAGCTAGGAACACAATCTCACATCCACGTTAAGCGGTTTGTACCACTTGGATTATTTGTTTCACAGAGAAGGCTCGATCAGCTCCTGAAGGACCTATGATAAACTAGGAGTAGATTATGGAAAGGGTGGGGGCAGGGAAGTGTGTGCATGGGGGGGGAGGTGTGTGTATGTTAAAAGGAGATTCAGTGAAGAGAAAGGATGAATCAAGAAGTCTCTCTAAATCACTATGAGGAATCTAAAAAATGCAGACATTTGTTTCTGCAGGACATTTAAAACACACTAAAACAGAAAACACAGTAGAATTCATATTCCAACCATGAAGTTATCTTACAGTAGTGGTTTATTTAAATCTTTCTAAAGCATTAACTTTAATGCAAAATGCCTACCAAATCTGAAAGCTGTTTGCTGTGCTGCTATAAATGTTATAAAATATAAACAGAAGTGTTTGCCTTCTTTTTTCCATAAAGCACAAGCAATCTATAAAATCATAATGAGTTTGCTGTAATTTTTCCTTTAGTAGGTGCATCACCCTTATTAGCCAAATTAAACAGTGTTTGAATTATAAAAAACTTCACTAATGTGATTGCTGGCTCAATACACAATAGTATTTCCAGCTACCATGCAAACTAATCCACAAAAATATAGTTCCACATGCACACAAACAAAATCTTTAAATAACAAAGGCATTATTATCCTTCAGGAATCATATAGGATGGAGTGATAGCATGCAAAACATTTTAAAAGCAACTGAAAAGCCTGTAGAAACTACTGCTTAAATGACTAGTTTTCTATCCAATGCAGTTGGGATGTAAACCTTGTGATCTGTGAGTGACAAATATTTGCATTCTTTGCACTTTGCACTGCCTCCTAATAGTAAGGTACTAATCATACAGCTTCAGAGTGTTGCAGTAACTACAGACAGCAGAAAAATACAGAAGGGGAAAGAACATATCTTGGCATGGGTAAAGAAAAATCTGTTTATAGCCAAGGGTTTGGATGCTTTCCATATTTCCCTATCTCACAGAATGGGTATTTGCTTACTTTAAACAGATAAAAAGAAATGAACATCTGATACCCAGTTTAAAATGCAGAGCAAGTAAATTCAGGACAAGTGCTTCATTCATCCTTAATCTTTCCAGGAGCTGCATCATCATTTAATATTTACAACTTTAAAAAGCGTTAAGTAATGACTACTGCTGTTGCTGGTTTAGTCTCATATGCCTAATTGTGGGTGTTATTTTCACCCTGATTCCTACCATATACTCTCACAGCTTTATAAAAGCCTGGCCTTTTACTGTGACAAGCAATTCTTAATCCTTCAAACCCAGGCTAAATCCTCAAGAAATTACAGGCCTAAGAAAAATTCTGTGTTAACTCTGAAATTATTAAACATGGTAATTTTACCTAGCCACAGACATTGGTAAGGTTTTTGTATAATGCTCCTAACTCACTTACTCTATTTGAAGT
>VYZS01077553.1:3285-15165 GCA_013400695.1 Neodrepanis coruscans | reverse complement strand
ATAAACACAGGCGAAAGTGTTCGCTATTCTTTGATAAATGCTGGCGCCAAGAATCTAGAACTATGATACCCTCTTCTGACTCCGCCACACATCGATCAAGAAACCATAAACTCATGTTAAACCAATCCCTCAAGTATGTTGACTAAGTCACACAAAAAAATTACACAAACTTTCTAAAGATAACCCTAAAGAAATAGTAAATAAGGCGTTGGAAAAAATTAGAGTTGTTAGGGAGAAGAAACTTTTCTATTTGAACCGCTGGAGTTGGACGATGGGTTGTCTTCTCTTCTTCCCCCTGACAATGGGACACTGGGGTGAGATAAACTGTAACTTGTGCATATTAACTGATCGCTTTAGAACCAATCCTTTGCTTTTTCTTAGTAATGTTCTAAATAGACTGTTTTGCTTTAAGAGCTTGTGCTTATGTGTTTTTTTCCTTCAGTGGTTCTTTTTAATTGTGTTTGGTAGTAAGATTTATTCCTGATTATCTACAAATCCACAAATTGTCACAAAAACCTTAATAAAAGGTGTCATTTCATAACAGATTTTGTGGTAAATACAGTTCACTGATGATGAAATAACACTTGGCTAAACCTGCAGAGAGGTTTCCCTGCCTGTCAGGTGAAAGTTTCCTTAAAGGGAGATATCAAATACATCCTTTCTCGACTTTCCCAGAAACTCCAACAAAGAAAAAAAATTTAAGAGTTAAGAGAATTTCCTCTTTCTAAGGTTTTAACACTAAACCTTCATTTTGAAAGGCCATATAAAGTCATCCTTCTTTTACGTGCCATATATCAAGGGCTTCTGTACTACACACAAGTAGATCTTTTGTTTTGCTTGCTGTCTTAAGATCTGAAATATTCTAGCATTATTCATACATGGAAATGCAAACTGCTTAAATAAACCGTTCTGATGTTTCTGATATTTACCTTTCTATCTCCTCCCTGCATTAGCATGAGTAATACAGTAACAAGAGAAAAATCGTTCATGATACAGCAAACTGAGCCACTATTTCTAAGAAAAGGTCATATGTTTTCCATTAATTGTTTACTCTTGATGTCCAGCAGCTTAATTTTATTGAGTGTCCAGCCCTGCCCTCAGGTCAAAATAATCCCCTGCAGTGCTCCACGCTTGGGGCAGAGTTATTGGAAAGCAGCCAAGCAGGAAAGGACCTGAGAGTGCTGGTCAACAGCTGGCCGAGCACAAACCACCAGTTTTCCCAGGAGAACAAGAAGGCCAGTGACATCCTGTTTCTATCAAAATCAGTGTACCAATCAAGACTGGGGGAGGGATTTTCTCTCTGTACTGTGCAGTGGTGAGGCTGCATCTTAAATCCTGGTTTTTTTATTTTGGGCATGTTTCTACAAGAAGAACAATGAGGTACTGGAGCAAGTCCACAGAGGGCAATAGAGATGGTGAAGGGTCTGGAGCAGAGAAAACATGTAATGAACTTACCATGCAGGGAAGAATAGAGAAAATTGGGGGTGAACCTGAGCTCCAGAAGAAGGGAAGAGTGGGAGGGAAGGTGTTGCTAAAATTATAAGTCTCATTATCCTACTCTGAATTGATTGTCAATAAATGAAACTAATTTCCTCATGCTGAGCAAGAGTTGCTTTTTGTGGGCACCTGGTGTCCAGACAGGATAAACCTACCCCCTACTATCTGAAAGAAGGTTACAGTAAGATGGGTGTTAGTCTCTTTTCCCACAAAAAAAAAAAAAAAAAAAAAAGAAAANAAAAAAAAAAAAAAATAGAACAAGAGGAAGTGACCTCAGGTTTAGTCAGGTGAGGTTTATATTGAATATTAGGATAAATGTTTTCACCAGAGGGGTTATCACTGACTGGAAGAGGCTGCCCAGGGAAGTGGTTGAGCCACCAGCACTGGACGTAATTTAAAAAGAGACAGATGTGGCCCTTAGAAACATGTTTTAGAGTAGACGTGGCAGTGCTAGATCAACAGTTGGACTTGATGAACTTAGAGTTCTTTTTTGACCTAACTGATTCTATGATTCTAGGACAGGAATTATCAGATCGACACATGTTTCCGCAGAGTATTAGTCTTCATCCAGCAGTGGAGAGCTGGCAAAGCAGTTGAGGTGTATGGGAGAAGATTTAGAGCCAATAATGTGCATGCAGAGAATGTTATTAAAGAAAGATTCCAAGTATAAATAACACAGTAATTAACAATGTAAGCTTCAGCAAAAGGAATAGAGGGTAGTAATATTCTTTGTTTCTTTTCTCTAGTAACATGCTTTGTTTTCTCATTATCAATGAAGGCATCTATGAAATAAGATCAAATCTGACCATTTTACTAACCTAAAAGGAATTTTTAGACAGATGGTCAAGCTCGTTTTAAAGAAGAGATTAGCAGGATTTCTAGTATTGAATATCCCCTCTGTATATGTTCAGCATGCCCAATATGAAATTTCATAAGACATGTCTTTTCCCCTCCCCCTTTTTCCTTTGTATGTAATACAAAGGCAATGCTTGGCAATGCTTGCCATTTTCAGTTGTTCTCCTCTTTTTCCCTGTTGTGTTCCTTCATGATGATGTGTTCTGTGTTTCTTTGTACTTCAATGTAATAGTCTAAAATCCTAATGTTACTTTCTTTTTTTTTCCCCTAAAGACTAAATATACTAAAATACTTGACCCTTTCAGCTTCTCTTAGATTTCTGTTCTGGATATCAGAAATCAGTGGTCAGAGTTTCCCAGGTCCCATCTCCACCTTTTATTACAGTGCAAGTAGGCATGACAAGGTAAACTCCTGGGTAACCTTCTAAATGTTCCTGGTTCACAAGGGATAAATATCACATTTGTAAAATATGGTTAATCTTATATTCTGCTGCAATGGTTTCAGTGCTGGATGAGCTTGCAATTGGCATTTGCAATTCCAAAAATATACCAGTTTATTTTATGTATAAGTAATTGAAAGGGGTGGTTCAGCCTTTAAATGCTCTGGTGAAGTGCATAGATGACCATTATCCAGAGCAGCAAATGCATGTTTTTTGTGTTGGTAGTTGGATTTTTTTTTCCCCTTTTACATCCTCATTTATATTATTCAAGACAAAGTAAACATTATGGAACATCTTATAGAAAGATCAAAATAAAGTGGGAACTTTAACTTATTTTTTTTTTCCGCAGTAGCTTAACTTTTATTTCTAATGCTTCTTCTTGGTGGAACAAGTGTGAATTTGTCCCACTATCACTGTCTCTTCTTTATTTACATTTCAGCAGACTACTGAAAAGCTACATAACAGATAATTATCGTAATTCTGACCATATTTTTGATAAATTCCTTAATGTAAGAGAAATTATCATTCTTTCCTCAAACAATTCAAAAGATTAAAGAAAAAAGTTGCTCCCAGTCTTTGTTTCATAGGAAGAAAGACATTCTTGTACTACATTACTTGAGCTGTGTTTGAGCTACAGTCAACTCTGAAATTGTAGGATTAGTAACAATAGTTCAATTACTTTTGTCTCTATATCTTCTTATTCAGAAAATAGTAAATTATTATTTTCAGAGGAAAAATAGTTAAGTTTTTCATTCCAAAAATAATTGTGGTAAAGTGTAATACAGTTTTTAACAGCATTTCTTAAAAAAATGAAATATCTTTAAACTTTATTTTCAGACAATACAGATCATGCTTTCTTCTGTTCCAGAGCATTTTCCAGCTTTCTCTGTTTTTTTCTACAAGAAACTGAGGTATCATAACTGTAACACCCCAGTCCCAAAGCCACTAGCTTAACTGGGAGTATTACTTTTAAAATATATATTTAAGTCTTCTAAAGATTTCACTCAATCAAACTTTCGCAAAGCCCTTAGTTCACTGCTATCTCAAAGTTATGGAAAGAGAAAACAGTAACACACTTTCCCTAGAGACTTCTTTTAATTTAGTGAGAAAATAAATATTTTGGCATAAATATTTAAGAGTAATGTACAATCAAAGCAGAAGTATTCCACCAAAACCACCCAGCACAAAACTGATGGGTTGTTAATTGGTTTAAATGATCCAAAAGAGATTAAAGAAAAGAAAGAGAGACTAAATGAGTGAAAAAAGAAGAGATTAGCATGAGAAAATTAGATAGCTACCACTAAAAGATCCTGTGGAAGTCCATGGCTTCACATGGTGATGACAGGTCCTGAGGAAAAGGTAAAGATAGAGCCCATGTGCTGCTCTATTTACAGGGTTTGGCCACGGTGACCACCCTTCCCAGATGGGACATTAGGATCATAGACCACTCAGTACTCTCTAGGCCAGAGTGAGGAGTGGTGCAGCCAGTCAAAGGCTTCGGGGGGTGTGGTATGGACGGGCTACCAGACAGGCCTTTTTGATTGGTAGCCTTTTCCACATGGCACTTAGCAACCATGTGCCTTCCATAGCAGCAGGCCCGGCCATGTGGCAGAAGTCATGGCCCTTCCCCCAGCACAGGCACCAGCTGTTTTGTCCCAAAATCTACTTCATAAATTTAATTCCTCAACCTCAAATGAAGATTGAAATTATCAGAGTACATAATATTTATTCTACTTTCTATTGCCACACCTGGTGAGTCAGATAGTTAATTAGTTTAAATAAAATTTTTAAATCAGGCTGATTATTTTATAAAGAAAAAGACAGTAATGATATTAATCACTTTTGAAAACTTTCTTTCAGTAACTAGAGGGACCAAGTTTACAGGAATGTATAGACCTTCCATATATGTTTATACATTTTGCATACATACACCTCAAGCCATCATTATAGTCAGTGAACGCCGTAGGGAGATAACAGATGCACAATCATTGGAAGAGGGGTGGATAATTTTCTAGTGCTATCTTCATTAGAAAGAGACTAAATAACATCATGCATGACAAATCTAAAATAAGCCCCAAAATGCAAATATACAGACAGAAGTTTTCTAGATGTTGAGTTGATCAATGAGGACATATTAAATAGATATCAAAGTTGGGGGGAGCCGCATAATGCATTAGAACATAAATTTTCCCTACAGAGAATAATTTAGCCTGTGTAATGTTTCAGCAAGCAGGCTTAGTGAAGCAATCACAATGCATTATTAAGGAATATTTAGATTATATTAAGTAGGTAAATATTCTGTTCACAGAATGAACAAATGTATGTAGAGTACATGACCTTTATTAGAAACCTTAAAAACTCTTCCTAAGAGGCATACCTAGAACTAGATGAACCTGGTTTGGAAAGCCAAGGATAATTCATACCAGACGCATTTTGCTTTCCTCTTCCACCTCTGCAACAGTGTAAAATTCAATAATCTTTCTCTTTGTTTGAAACTTGTATGCCACAGGGACTCTGAACATTTCAATGTATTTCCAGCCTAAATTAAATCTAGAAGTATCATGTTTGTGAATGCACATATTTCATAAATCAAATTTAATTATCTTTGTACTGACAATATTTGATATAAACTGCTATTGCTATCTCTATACCATAAAGGTTGGATTAACTGCCCTTGAGTGTTTCATGACAAATAACTGTGTAACTAACTTTATCATAAATACAAAACTTGCATACCTAATTCTAGTGCAGTACTATATTTTGTAAATATCTGTCTGAGGCAAACATTTGCATATTCATATGAACTTTCAGGAAGCAATTGAGAACATCACTTTTATGTTTTCACTCTTTTTCCTCCCCGCTTCTTCCCTCCCTGCCCCCCCTCCCCCCCCAATTATTTTTTGATTTTTCCTTCATTAAAAAGAAAAGAAAAAACTTTTAAAGTGAATATCAAGTTGTGTTGTGCAGTTGACACATTGGAAGGAATGAATGCCATCCAGAGAAGCTTGACAAGCTTTAAAGCTAGGCCTGTGCAAAACTCATGAAACTCAAAAAGAATGAGTACAATGTCCTACACATGGACTGAGGCAATTCCAAGCACTAATATCATGTGGTCAGAGAGTGGATTAAGAGCAGCTCTTAGGAGAAGGACTTGGAGGGGGTTGGTGAATGAGAAGCTCTACAGGACTCAAAAATATGCACTGGCAGCCCAAAAGCTTGTCCTGAGCTGCATCAAAAAGACCATGGACAGCATGAGGCTGAAGGAGGTTATGCTCCTCTTCTACTCTTGTGAGACCGCTCTTGGAGTACTGTTCCCAGCTCTGTGGTCCTCAGCACAAGAAAGACATGGACCTGCTCAAGTGGGTCCAGAGTAAGGCCATAAATATGAAGACAGACTGAGAGAGCTGGAATTATTCAGCCTGGAGAAGAGAATGCTTCGGAGAGACATTATGGAAGTCTTAAAGTATCTAAAGGAGTCCTGCAGGAAAGATGAGGAAGTATTCTTATCAAGGAGTACAGTGAGTGATAGGTTGAGGAGTAAGAGATTTAAGCTGGAAGAGTGTATATTTAGAATAGATATTTGGAAGAAATTCTTCGCTGTGAGGGTGGTGAGATACTGCAACATCCCAGAGATGTTATGAATGCCCTGCCCCTGGAGGTGATCAGAGGCAAGAAGAACAGAGACAAACATTTTTGTGTTCTAGAGTATTGCCTCCATCTCATGCCCATTACAACATCTCAACTGTGCTTATGCTGAGATGAAATGGAAATTTGCAATGGTCATTGCAATTTTTCTGTCAGCAATAGCTATTGTCACTGAAGAGGTGCTTATATCCAATTTTTGAAGCATGTGTGACTCTGAATTTAAAATATACAATGTATGTATATACGTATATAGTTGTATATATATGTACAGATGTATGTGTGTATATACTTTTATATGTATTCATGTGTATATATGTATACATGTGTCATCTAAGACAGAGTCAATTTTCTTGTAGTTGTCATGAGGGGATTGGAGCCTCAAGCTGTGTAGATGTGTCTAGATTGTTGTTCTCTACCACATTGTCATTGCTGGGGGGGCATGTCTTCAGGTGGAATCAAAAAGGAACCTGCAGCAGAACTGCCAGTTTTGTTCCTTTTTCCAGGGGATCAAAGCAACAAACAGAGTAGTAGGTGGCACAGCATGGACAGTCCAATTTGGATAGTTTGTCCACCATAGTCTCAGGTTTGAGGGAAAAAACGCCAGCTGCCATAGCATCTTCCATTCCTCCTTTGTCTCTGTAATGGTGCCAGAATGTCTCCTCTGTATGGTGCCAGGCTGCAGTAACAACAGGTCAGTCAGACTTCCATAAGCATTTTTGTAATCACTCTCTTTTATACACTATTGTTATTAGTATTGCTGTAACTGTTTGTTTTCCTTATTGTGTTGCTTTTTTTTTTTTTTTCAGTAAATTGTTTTCTCAGCCCATAAACTCTGCATTTTGTGTCCCCTTTTCACTAGAAGGACTGGGGAGAAGAGGAGAGTGGCTTCTTGGAACTTGATTTCCAGCTCAGTTTGAACCACAACAACATGGCATTTTTCCATAAAGTGGCATTTGTCCAGACTTTGTAAAAGTGAACTTAACTTGCTAGCTAATTACAGATGTAGAAAAGTGCAGGAAAGAAAGAAAGGAAAAGAGAAAGAAAAAGGAAGGCAATTTCCATAAATGACATATTCTTCATAATCTCTGTATCACAATTACTGAAGCTTTTATTTAATTTTGTGGTTGCGAATGCAGTTTTATTTTGTATCAGTTTACTTGAAGAAACAGGCAGAGCTTTTTAATTGAGATTTCCAAGGAAACAAAGTTCATATAAGCACAATATTATCACAGAGACCTTAGCCTGTGTCATCTTACTTTGTGACTTATTCTCCACCTATTCACAAAAAAAGTTTGAATACACTGATGAAGTTAAAGAAATCCTAATAAAAAGTTAGTTTAGGCTAACTTTCTGAGAACTGCTAGCTGGGTAAAGGTGAGACTCCTGCTATATGGCTAGGGTGCATTTGTACTATACTTTATTTAAAAGCTTCTGGGTGAAGTGGCTAACATGTCTGCATTCAGCAGACATCTAGAAAGATGCCATTTCCTGGCAAGAATGACAAAAGGACATGACTGAGAAGACACGGGACTGATATATTGACAGGGCTGGTCATTCCAGAAAATATTACATAAATTCACTGAATGGAACTTGATTTTGTTTAAGGCTTGTCTAAGACACAAGAAAAAGACACTAATGAGACACTATTTCATTTGATAGTTGTGAAATTATTAGTCATACTCTTAAAGGTGTGTAGAAGAGTAAAAATTAACGGCAGATTTACTAGTTCTTAAACATCTCCCTAACAGCTACAAAATGGAACTCTGTGAAGTTTAAGGCATTTGGTTTTTTAATTCATTTGTGGCAATCAAGCAGTACATTCATTACAATTTTTGACATTAAGTTGCAGACCAAAGTAAATTTTGACAAAAACATAATTACATAAAATAATTGAATCAGCATGTATCTGTAGTCTTACTGACTGTGTGTAAAAGAAACAACCAGTGTACTTTGTAAAAATAATTTATTAACCACACAACTTTCTGACAAGACTGGGGACTGTAAAAGCAAACCAATAATAAAATAAGATAGGGAGGAGATATTTGCATTTATAGCAAGGAAGTTTTAATTTTATGATCATCTTAAATCAAGACCTTTGAGAATGTAATGAAGTCTAATTTACTGTTAATAGTTGCTTCATTTTTCTGAGAATAAACTTTTTCTTGCATTTTGATTATCTACACTGATAGTAAATAATTTAAGCAGCATGGCACAACACATAGCGTTATATATATTTTAATTAAGCTATTTAATGGGGAAAAAAAAAAGTAGTTGCTTGAAGAGCAAATCACTTTGGGAAAAAGGAAACACTAAAAGTAGCCTTAGAGGTAAAATAAACAAGTTTTCTAAAGTTTTGAAAATTAAGAAAAAGATGCTCACAGTTTTATATAACTATTGTGTTACTACATGCTGTTTTTGCTTTGAGGAGTCTCTGTGTCTGTGATCAGCACTGTCCCTCTGTTGAGGTCCTGAGGGCATTGTCTTGGTGTCCCTCTTCCCTGCTGTCCATAGCCCATGGCCAAGAGTCTATTTCTGACCCTGGAGCCATGAGCAACACTGAAGCAGGCCTGTCATTAAGGCTCATCTTTGGCCCATACCCAGGGACATGCATAATCCCTGGGGCTGGGGCAGGGGCTATCCTGGTGTTTGATGGCTGCCCATGACCTGCATGGGATGATAAGATGGGCCCTGGCTGACCACAAGGAGCTTCCAATGCTCCATACTCCAGCCTGTGGGGAAGAGCTGGACCTTTTTTCAGTTGATAGAAGGATGGATTAAGATAAGTAGCACTGATTTGCTTTCAGGGTAGAAGTGGTGTGTAAATAACCTCAGAAATCAAGAACAAGTATAACTTTGTGAGGTGCCCTAAGCTCTGGAAAGATCCAATATATCTCTAAAATTTGATTAATCCCTCATCCCATTGGAAATGTATTTTTAAAAACAGTTCTTATAAATCTAAATTGTAACTGTTCCGGCACAGAGCTAAATGAAGATTTTTATGTCCAATTAAAAAAAAAAAAAAAAAAAAGCTTTTTGTTTCAAGATACAAAACTGTGGAATGGAAAAATAAAAACTAAGTTTAAAACCTAAAAATGATTATAAAATTTACTTGTTTTTTTACCTCTTCTCTGGCTTGAGTAAGAAATAGTATTTTTAATTTGTAAATGGTACACAAAAGGATGTTTAAAGCCATATGTGACAGCATTCAGTCTTATGTGAGAACCTTGTAATATTTTTCTTTAATCATATAGGTTCTTAAGAGGCATAAATATTGATCACTGATGCTTCAGCTGACCATTGCAGTTGGGGTCAGCCTAGATAAAAACATATGCAAAATTTAAGCCTTAAGAAGTGCAAGTGGTTTGAAGCTTGTCACAAAGCAACTGTGGAGTGAAGATGGGTTATCCAAAAGTGACACTGGTAATTCTATAACACTTTAGCTCTCCTGAAATTGTAGTAGCATCTGGATATCTCACCATTTAAAGGTTTTCCTACATTCAAATTATTTTCCAGTCATGCACAGGACTGTGTTTTCATACTGAAAAAAATCTTTTCTAAATTCTAGTGTTTATCCATATATATTTCCCAAAAATAAATATATAGTCATAATCTGGAAGAGAAAGTGGATCTATGTATGTTTGAATGTATGACAAAAAACCCCAACAAAACAAAACTCAAGAAATTTTTGATCGGTAAGTCTGTGAGATTATTGTCTGAAAAGTTAGAGATACTTTAGAGGGTGTAATTAAAGGTTTACATATAGGAAAGTGCATGAAGCAGGATCTTGTTTGTCTGTGTGTTCATGATTATTGGTGGCATAGCATCCATAAGGTCTATAAACTGTATAACTAAATCTTCAAGAAGGAAAGTTCCATGCATTTGGGACCAGTCTGCAGATGTAAATCTCCTTCTCTTTTGCCCCACTCTGCCCCTACACACATAAAATTTGTGTTTACTGAACTGAATTACCTCAGAAACTAAGGAAAAGCTGGTGATATTCTTCTGGAAGGTGAGGAAATTTTGCTTAAATATCTCCCTGGAAAAAACTCTTCCTGGAAGAGTTCTCCAACCATAAATGGAAAAAGCAAAAGAAGGCTATTATCTTTTCTTCATGTGACCATTGCTTTTAGCCCTGGACCAGGTTCTGCTGTCCATAAAGCAAAAAAACCCAACATTCTGCCATAATTCTGATGGATCAGAATTAGATTCTCTGAACATAGATGAAATAATGAATGAAATAATGAAATAATAATGGATGAAAGAGCAATTTTTCAACAGCTACTATGAAAAGCTCAAGATGAAAACAAAGCTTTTATTTCACAAAGATACCAGTATGTACTTTTATTTATTTTCCACAACATAAGTTTGAGATCTTTTTAGTCCCTCTATAATTCTTCTTTTCAGTTTAGGTTTACAAGTAGAACTACTTTTAAAATCAAGCAGGTTCACTGAGACTACCCACTGGTTACAGCTGTGAAAGTTAATACCTACTTAGAAAAGTATACCCTCTCATTTCCTAAAGCCAATACGACTTCTGTGCTTCTCCCACGACATTAACCAGGCTCTGTTAAACACTTGGCTGCTAGTATTTATGTGGCTTATAAAGTGCTACTTGGAATTTTCTCTACTCTGATCATTATGGCAGGAGCGAATAAAATTTAAAATGCATAGCCTTAAAAAAAAAAAAGAAAAATTATCACAAAAAAGAAGTTATTTGTTCCTGATAGAGGAAAAGCAAGGTTTGGCACAAATTTTTGTAATTTGTCTGTCTTTCAGGCAAAGACGAAAATGCCTTCATCAATTAAATGGATGTGTTTTTATCAGTCTGAAAATCTTCAGTGTGTCTGTGAACCCAATACATTTCAGCTTGGTTGCTGTTTCTCAGACTCCTTTGATACCACCCACTTGGCAGGTCTAAACAAGAATATCAACTGAGTGTAAGCGGGAATGGAAAAACAGGGTACATTTCTGTTGAAGTGAAATCATCCGGTGGTAACAGCACCTTTTTAAACACACTGCTTTTAGTAATTAAACTCTGTCTTTGTGAAATGTGTGGAGGTCCTTACGAAGCCCTGCTAATGGAGCCAGGAATACTTGTCTTTCTCTAGTAAATATCACAAAGTAGGCCTTAAGTTTTTCTGTTAATGTCATTTCAGACCTGAATTATTTTATTTTGCTTCACATCTGTTTTTTTTCACACCTAATGACAGCCAAGTTGATTAGACTTAAAATGGGCAAAAAGCTATTGAGTCCCTATGTTAGATGATACTCTGATGAAATAGGTAATTGTCTACATGACTTTGAATGCCAGTAGCACAATAAAGAAAATCCCTAAGGCTAGGTTCTTCACACACTGCATTTGTTATCTATTGAAATTAGCTTACTACAGGAATCTCAGCTCTCATATAGTGAATGCTGAACATCCCTTTTTTTTTTTTTTTTTT
>VYZS01077551.1:4126-20660 GCA_013400695.1 Neodrepanis coruscans | reverse complement strand
GCAAATGGGTAAGTAACTAGTTACAGGCTGCAGCAGCTGATTCCCACCAAAGTCGTGGCTGGTCAGAGAATACTGAGCATGTTGATTGCCATGGCTTCTATTTGAAGGGATATTTTCATGCACAATCAAGCAATGAGGGATTCCTTCCTCTGCAGCATTTATTGAGGGCTGGCAATGAAGATCTGGTTAAGCTGCACGTGGTGAAAGAGGTTGGTGTATCCAACAACCACAAGCAGAGTCCAGGAGGCACACAGGAGTAACACTGGGACATCCCTGCCCTGTGCTGGAAGTTAAGCTGGAAGTTTAGTGTGTATATAGAAATGCTGAACTTGAGGAAGTGCTGGGGGAGGGATAAGATGCATCAGATGATCCCTGTGCCAACACTAATAAGTACATCAATGAAAGGATTAAGAAAGGACCGGGACATGTTTCTCCCATTCCCTCTCCTGCAGTGATTGCTCCACTGCTCAGAGGTGTGGCTTCGTTTGGGTAAGAACTCAAAATTCAGTGGCTTCTCCAAATATTACATAAAAGGAAAGAATGACATAAAAACACGATCTAACCATGTAAATATTTTTCCCAGTGTCACAGACCAAATCCCAAGCATGTCATGCGTCTTACATTTTTTATTCCCTCAGCTCTCTTTCCCCAGCGTTGAGCTAACATCTGAAATAAGAGTATACAATCAGTATGTTAATAATCAGGGAGTCTGCTCGCTGCGTTATACAGACATCAGAGGAATTTCTTCCACTGTCTGATGAATATTATAAACAGGCCCGTTTGTATTAACAGAGCCTTATGTAGCAAATCCAAAAGTGACAAACCAAACAGTTTTAAGTGGTTACATTCCGTCTCCAAATGTCCTGAGTATTGAACATCACCAGAGACCTGCATCCTGGCTGCATGTGAGGAAAACAAAGAGGCCCCCAGTCAGTTGGACCTGGATGCTTAGTGCCGAAGCAGATGACTATGACAAGGTTTTTTAACTGCCAAAGTGACACTGCAAATGCAATCTGGTCTTGCAGCTGGAGAGCCAGAAATGTTGTATCAGTTACCAGAGAGGGAAGGCATTTGTTCTGGAGAGCGACACTTCAGGAAGGGTTTACATCTGAGTCATCATCTCTGCTGGCATGTGTGTCCATCAGAGCTGAACTGCAGAGCTTCTGCAAAACATTGCAGGGAGGTTTTGAGACCTGCAGGACGCTGAGGAGCTCGTTTGCCACTCTGTCAAAGGAAAGGTCCCCTTCCTGTGGGCTGAGGACTGATCCCTACATGGCAATTCTTGGACTTGGAAGTGGTATTAAACATTCCAAGCATGAGGCCAAACTACTTGGATTATCACCCTAAACCTAAGATTCCAGGCAAAATAGGCACAGCTCCTTCCCCATCCTGCATAACAAGTGCAAAGCAATGAGGGGTGGGAGGAATTTGCAAGAAAGGAAAGATGAGAATCACCTCAATGCCCCTAAGACTTGTAGTTTTTTTTGTGTCTGTTGAGATGATTTTGGGGGGCTGCTCTTACATCAGCTGTCTGTGAGCCTTCAAACCTTCTCCCTTTTTTTTTTTCCTGAGCTCTTTTCCCTCTCTACCTTCTTAGTCTCTTGGGAGACTGGGAATCCTCCTGGAGCACATCCATGCAGGCTGAAGTGGGAGGACAGCCCTCTTGCTGCAAATCATCACCATCATCATCATCAGATACCTGTGGAGGTCAAGGCTGCAATCTGGAGGCACAGTGGGCTCTCAAGACTGGTGCATTTGAGAAGGGAGAGGGCTGCATGTGTGCAGGTCTCTTCATTTCTCCTTGGGTAGCTGAGTGGAAATGAAGGATCAGGCTGTTTTGAGCCAACCACAGTTTTCTCTATGACTACCATTGTCACGAGACTTGTGCTCCTTGGGAGTAGGAGGGACTGGATGAGAAATGCTGGGAGAAAGCTGCTTATTCCAATCAAGTCACTTGGGTTTCCAAAGTGGGCCTGGAAACTGTGAAGGAACAGTTCTTCTCATGAGATTTCCTGTTGGTGCTGCATACAGTAGCACCGGAAACATCACAAGAATAGCTTTTCTTGTGGTATTTTATTACTTCTGCTTCTGCTCCTGGCTGGAATGGCAAAGTACAAGGGTGCATGGAAATGAAATATAGTGGTCAGGGGACAGCCTGCCAAATATTTGGTAATGACAAGAGCAAGAAAGGTCATTCACTTAAGTCTCAGGAACTGCTTCTGATCTGCTCTTACTTTGTTCAGACACATTTATGTGAGCTGCTTTTAAAAGTCATTCATCCAAGGCTGGTATCAGTACCCATTCAAACACTGACTATCTGTGGTTTAGCTGGAAGTCTTGCTGCTAAGTTCCTATAGAGAAGTGGCTTCTGTTTCCTAAAATGTTTAACTGACACAATCCATCATCCGAATAGGTCCAACCACCAAAAAGCCCCATCTCAGAGTTGCACTGCTATTATTTAATATTTTGGCAGCACAGTAGGACAATAAAAAATCTGTGCACATGTTTTCCTTGGTCAAAAGAGCATATATTTATCTGTATTTATTTCCTGCTCCAAATTGTTTGACAAATGCTTTGTGCAGACAAAATCTGTCTAGCAACTGTTTGTAAATACATGTTGCAAATATTTTTCAACTATCTCAGACAGTGGTTCTTGGTGGCAGTGGTGACTAAGCAGTGTAAGCAGCTGCTAGCAATTCTTCCCCAGCCACGTTTGCCCTGAAGGCACTGCAAGGCAGCTCAGCACTTAATCCAGACCGAAAAGGGATGGCTCAGGCAGGAGTGGACGCCTAGGAGAAGTCAGGAGGAAGAGGAAAGCCAACAACAGCTCAAGCCAGCAAAAGCTGTTCGGCAATTTACACCCTTGGCATTGTAATCAAACTACCTAAACCCCACGGGACTGTTTCCATTTCCTGTTTGGTTGATATCATCTTTACAAGTTACTCCTGTTTCTTCCTGAAGTGAATTCTCCTTCACTGCAAAATTAATTTTGTTTCATTATTAAATAAATGTTGGCTGCCAAACAACACTCTGCCTTCCTGAGCAAGCTCCATTTGCAAATAAATCAAAGTAAAAGGAGAATGAGCACAGATGAAGAAAACTTCTGTTTTAAAGGCAGAAAAAGATTCCCTGAGTTCATTTCCTTTAAATCTGACTGTCATCCTAAGAGCACCCTGCTCAGTTTAGATTAGAAAAGTGAAGTTTGGCTACAGAAATGCCAATGTCATAAGGAATAATCATGGGTACTTTCAATTCCTTTTTTTTTTTCAAGAGACACAGGACACTTGTCTCACTTGTGACTAATTGCATTGAAGTTGAAGGGACTATGCCATGAATGTAAAGATAAGACAGATTTGGCCCAGGAAGGCTGTTTTTCTCCTGATGTTTTGGAGAGCTAAAGGCAGATTCTGATAGAAAAAAAAAACAACCCAAAACTTGTAATAATTGGTTTCATAGTCTCTGTAATAAAATAGGACCAAATTTTGCATTGACAACCTGTACAAGCATGACAGAAAAAATTTCTTTTGTAGTTACAAATCTGTCTCATTCCTCACTCCCTCACAACTGCACAGATATTCTGAAGCCTTGTTCACAGTTCAAAGTAATTATTGTTGTAAAATACCTTGGTTATCATCAAGGACTTTGTTGTTGCAGTCTTCAGATGGTGTGGCTCCACTCCCAGATCTCCACCAGGGAGACACATCAAATCTATTTAATTCCTGCTACAGAGAAAGGTGGGAAATGAGAAGCAAATTCAGATACCTGGTGTCAAAAAAAGAAAGAGAGAAAAAAAGCAGCCTTTATCACTCTCTCATACAAACAGGAGCTTTTGTTTCACATCCTGTACTGTCTTGGTTTGACACTATTGGGTGATATTTGGGTCCTATTTAGTGGCTACATGTGCATTTATTGCATACCTCTACTTTGCATTGTATTAAGATCTGGGACATTAAACTACAAATTTGTGGCAAAAGAGAATTGTGTGCTATGCTCTAGAGCTGCATAATATATATGTATTTTGAAAAATTGGGGATAATGAAAGGTAAACATCAGCAAATGGAATCTGATGAAGGACTAATGGATTATTATAGACTGGTGCAAACACTTCTCTATTTCAACCTACTTTCACACACTTTAGGGCTAGATATTGACATGAAACACTGTAAAGATGTACATTTAAACCTTCAAGATAGTGCAGCATCAGCCTTCACCTAAGGCACAAGAGTGACTCCTCACCATCACCCCAAAACTGCAAAGCAACCTGATGGCCTTTGCTTCTTTCTCAGTGAAGTAAAACTGCAAGAGTCTGCAAAGATAATTTTAAAATCAGTGGGAATTTTGACCAAAAAAGACACAAAATCTCCTTTATCTGGAGTTGGCCACAATGGAGTCGAAGCCTGAAAATACAGAGCTGGATTATGTGCATACAGTTCACATAAAATGAAAATATTAGTTGGGAATGAGCAGTCCAGATAAGTATAGCTATCTTTTCCCATGATATCCCTGAAAAATCCTGAAACAGCAACTGTGTTTCATGTTGCTTCACAACTTGAAGTGATAGTAGTACAGTTGCAGCAGAAAGTTTTCAATGTACCTTAGTAGCTATTGTGGCCTGATAGTACAAGTTTGAACAGCTGCAGATTCCATGTCCACTCTCTGGCTGTGTTTTTGACAGACCTTTTGAGCTAAAATAATAAATACAGGAAAGCCTTACCAAAGACACTGAATATCATTATCAGCATTATTACACGAGCAGATTGCAAACCTCTCAGCATCCTAAAATGTGTCATTTGACTCAGACATTTTCCTGTTATTTTTTTTTTCCTGTTTTCCAGAGAGGGCCAGCAATCCTGAGGGTAGGTACAGGTCTGAAAACTGGTTCTACTTGGAAAAGTGACATGGAACAGCTCTAAATTCACCTGCTACTGGTACTGACATAAGCCTTGCTGAGAGTCTTTAGTTGATTTTGCTCTATTTAGAAATCAAAGGATGATTTCTTCCAAGGGACAGTCCTACAAATGTTAACACACANGTTGCTGCCTTAAAAAACATTTTTTTTTTTGAGTTTTTTTTTTTTTTAAAGCTTTTTTTTTTTTTTTTTTTTTTTTTTGGACAGGGGGGATTGTGCTGGTTTGGCCAAATCAAAGAAAGAGATAAATCATAATGTGTGAGTCTGGATTCACTTACATATTTTTTTGGCTTTTGGGAATGTTTGGGTCTGAGGTTTTGTGCTGAAACGTCAGCCACTTATTATTATGATTTTAATATCTATGTTTTAATTCTTTCCTAACACTTCAGTGGAACACAGATTTTTCAATTAACTTGGTGCTCTCTAGTTGACTTTTCAAAGTAGCAGCTGCAAATTAAATGATGAAGAAGTAGAAAAAGTGTGAGGGTCAGCCCATGATGGAAGTTCTGAAGTCAATTAGAGCTGGTTGAGGTCCCGACGACCACAACTAAAGTATGGGACAGAATTTGGATTTAATTCCTGATAACCTCACAAAATTCATTCTATATCACTTGTTTTCTATGTTAATGAAGGACCACGAATAACACTTTTATTTTGCAGGATTATTTCCAAGATAAATTAATTAATGCTTACAAATCATTTGGATTCTAGAGTGGATGGGCAGTGGGAGAGAAAAATGAAACAAGTACTGAGATGGGCCAAGAAAAACAACAGATTCTCTTCATTCCGTTTTCAGCAAACAACATAATCATGTGCTTAACTTTAAGCACATGCTTAAATCTACCCCAGTAAAGGAGAGCAGAAGCCCACTGAGATAATTATGTGCTTTGGTGCTTTTCTAAATAAGGAAAATTAACAGGTATAACCAAAAAGTCAGAGTATCTGTGCAGACTTAGCTGAGCATGGCAAACAGTCTGCACACTCTGTGCTCCATCAGCACCCAAGCCTGGCACTGCCTTGTCTTTACTGCAAGTACTGGATGTGCCCAGATGAGGATGACAGGCAGCAACATTCAGGCACCTGAAAGCAGAATTTGTTTTGTTATGTTTGAAAGGCAAATTCTGAAAGTTCTCAAGGGTAGATGAAGAGTGATCAGAACTCTGGGTGCAGGACTTGGGGGCACTGGGGATTTGGGCTCTTGCTGAACTTCGCAAGTCCTGCTGAAATGAAATTGAACTGGAGTGTGTCTCTTATCAGTAGTTATTTGATCAGCACAGCAAATAGGCACAGGCTCAGCACTGTCCCAGCGCTGCCCTGCAAGAGTTCTCACAGTTATTTAAGGGGCATTTTTTTAATACACTTGAAAGGAAGCAACCCCCTGGCCTGCAATGTTATCAGTCCTGTGCATCTCAAGATCTAACACGTTTTGGAGTTGGTTATCAGCTGTAGTAAAATCAACATTTTATAAGCTTCTACTTTTTGTCCCATATTTGTAGAAGCTGCAGTGCCATCACCGAACAAATGCCTCTTTCATTGCCTTTCTGGAAACACAACGTTCCTTTAAAGCCCAGAAAATTAAATTGTGTTCGTCTGGGAGACGGCGTGTAGACAAAACCCGCTTCAAAAGTCAGAAGGCCCCCGAGTCGGAGGAAAGTTCAATTAATTTGTCAGAGAACTGGAAACAGATGATTTCAATCAGCACCAAGGAATGATTTCACGGCCGGCGCGGGCTGGGAGAGGCAGGAGCTCCACTTCCAGCCGCACGAACAAGCGGCCCCGCAGGATTTGCGCTCCCCCGTAGCTCTGGTTTTCGCCCAGCTAGGCCGAGCTCAGCTAAACCGAGCCCAGCGAAGGTCCCGGCATCAGGAATGGCCGGGATGCCGAGGCGCCCCATTGGCTGCGCCGCCTGCGGGAACGGCCAATCAGCGGCGCGGCCGCTCCTGGTCCAATCCCATCCTTATCCCGTCCCATCCTTATCCCGTCCCCATCCTTGTCCCGTCTTATTCCGTCCCGTCCTTGTCCTTCCCTGCAGCCCGTCCCTTGCGATTTCCCGGACCCCGGGGAGGGTCGGGAATCGGCTGCCCTGATGCGGGGGTGGGAATTCTGGGGTCGGATTTGCGGGGTCGGGGAGCCGTGCGGCGGCACATGCCCATGGGGAAAGCGCGGTTGTCGGGAAATAAAGCCCAGGGCCGACGGTAAATCCTTGGTTTACGCGCCCCATGACCGCGAATGCACCGGGCGCTGGTGACCGTGGAGCTGCAGCCCTCCCTCCCTCCCTCCTGTCCCTCCTGCGGCCACGATGCTGAAATCCACGTTGTGTGCTTGACAACGCCGGGTCAAACCCTCCCAGTTAAACACGTGTCTGCCCTTTGGGTAAGAAATAAGCTCAAACCTTACCCGTGATCTTCAGAGACCTCACGGATCCTCTGCTGTTAGGCGGGATGTAGTTTCTGTATTCCAACTCAGATAATCTATTTTTCTTGCTTAAACTCTCCTGCATTTGTTGGTTATCCTTCTGATTTTCCATCTGGATTTGCAGTGTGGCAATATTTAGCAAACTCAACTGTTTCCAAGAGCACTGCATTGCAACTTCAGGGAAAGTAATGCTTCAAATTTACACTTCCTTTTTATTGTGGATCTGTATTTGCAAAACAAAAAGAGAAGATATCATATAACGAATAATAATTTATTACCATGGTGATTATTTTCCTATTTTATCCCCATCCTTAATTTCAAAATTATTTATAAACTCCAAATTAATTACGTTTTTTTTTTAATTGCCACTTGCTCATTCAAAACCATGGCAGAATATCAGTCACTAAGAAATAAGCATTTCAGGTAAGATATTTCATATGGGTTTAAAACCCCACATAACAGCCACAATATGAAAACAAGAAAAAGACAGATATTTAAACATCTCAGATTTTTTTTTTTCTTTCTCAAACTGGATTAACTCTCTGGCACTTCCCCTGCAATTATTGTTTCTCCAGGTCTGACACTGCAGAGTGAGACTGACCACATGGCATTCCTTGGGAATACACCTCAATTCCACAGGCAGGGAGAGATTTGTCCTGCCTTTGTGGAGCCTGGTGTTATCACACATAACATAAAAAAACTAATGCTTGGGTAAAACAAAAAACCCACTGGCTCCATCACTTCAGGATTTGGACTGTAAGAATGTTTGAATACATAATGATTTTTTATCTTTCCCCTCAGCTGCTTTATGAACAGGAAAACTGGACAACCACATGAAAAACAGGGAAAAGCTCTTTAGTGGATTCCAGGGAAAAACCTGTTTCTCTATCATATGTTTTTTTCTCACAAATATATGTTGTTACTTCCCTCAAACACACAATTGAATGACAATTAATTTGATTATTTAAAGGAATAATTTACTGTAATTTGAAATAACTGGAATACATTATTGTTTCTAAATCAATTCATAAAGCTTTCTCCAGGTTCTTCTGAGATTCTGGGATTTTGAAACCTGAACAGAATCAATATTTAGCAGGTTTCTGCAACTTATCCAAGTCTGGTTAGAGAAGAAAATTATTATTTCTCTGCTTTTTTTTTTTTTTTTTGGTTGGGACATAAAATTCCCTACAAATATAACTCACAAAAAAAAGATTCAAACTTGAACATAGAACCTTAGAATATTTCCTGCACTCACATACACATCTACCTCCTCCCTGTGGACACATATTTCTCATACAAATAATTCATACCCAACTTTTTCCTAGTTTCAGCTTCTCAATGTCAATTACAATTCCCTGAAAAGCAAAGCTTTTTCCTACCTTAGAAAGTGGGTGATTCAGATTAAATGACTCTTGATGCAGTTACACTGAGTAAAATAAGCAAAGAGGGGCATGCAGAACAATTTTCAACTGGGTATAACAGACTCTTAGAAATAGTTTATTGATTTCAGAATTTAATGTGTAATTAGAAAGAAAGTAACTTGTTATTTCAGCTTAGTCCTTAAATATTTTCTCAGTGGCAAGAGAGTCTGATGCACTGCTTTGTCTTTTAAAGGTGTGTGCCCTTTTAGCTCTGGCAGGAAAGAATTTTATGCCATAATAGGTACTCCATCTAATGGATAATAATGGTGTGCACTTTTATTACTCCACAAAGCACTTGCTATTTTTGCTAAAAAATAAAGGCTATTTTTGCCTTTTTATAAGAAGAATAAGAAAAAAAAGAGTATTGTTTTTACACTCTACACAAGTGTTACTTCTTTCCATGTTATCTTTGTGGGTTCTTTGACATCTGACAATCCACTATAAGCAGTGGAGAAACTTTGTCTGCTCTGAGTAAACTGTATGACAAGCTGTGCTGGTTTTACTGGTCCCTGTTGGTTTTCCAGTACTCAGTGGACTTTGCCAGGACCACACTGATAACCAAATACAGCTGATCAAGTGGGAGCTCAGACAAAACACACCGAGGTCAGTGAAGCACCACTGGCTTCTTGCTGGTGATAAGTGGTGGAAGACAAAGCACCCAGCTGAAAGGCTGAGAATAGGGTATGAAAATACTTCGGTCCCAAGGTAGGGTGCAACACCTTTTCCATGGAGAGGACTGAAGATATAGAATAAGCACATCTACAGCTCTTACATTTTATGGTCAGACATCCAGTGAAAAACAAACCTGCCTGGAGTGCCATGGGCAGGATAAGCTGCTCAGGGCAATGTCAGGTAGACATTGTCCTGCTCTGCAGGATCAAAACCCAGCTGGTTTCTCACACCAACTCTCTGTTTCTGCTAGCTCCACCTGTGGCCTACTGTCTCCACTAAAATTTAACTTGCCTCTGATACCAAGAACCTTGAGCCAATTTAGAAATGAAGGACATCAATTCCAGCCCTTCCTACCCTGGTCTCCCAGCATCTGGACCTGTGGTCTAATCACTAAGTTGCTGAAAACACCAGTTTCTCTTACATGGCAAATTTTGTCCTCGTCTATTTAACTTCAGTTTAGCACTAACTAAGTGTTGACAGAAGATAGATAAAATGGTTGTTATAAACTGCCAGAAAAAGCTCTATCCAGCTCCTACCAAAGGGAACAGAGAAGTGACTGATGACTTCAGGGGATAATCAACAAGTGGTAAGTATGGAAGCTGGCCAAGTGTGCTACACATACCTCATTCTAACATAAAATAAAACGTATGTCCACAATGGACAAGCTACTCCACATCTATCCACTGTCCTTCTTCCCTGCAAACTATTATCTTGTGTTCAACACCTGGTCAGTAAACGGCCACACTGTTGCTCTGATGCTCTTTGGTTGCTGAAATGTGCTGGTGCTCTGCAGACTCCGGAGGCACTGGGATTACCAGGATTTCTCTAAGGTAGTGAAAGATCTGCTGCTCCCTATTCCCTGACTGTCTCCCCTTTATTCTTTCAGAAAGGTCTGGCAGCTCTGACATCTCTTCTCTCCTTGGGCAACCAGTATTTACTACCCACTTGTGATCAGGATATGCTTATATACAATCTAATGATTTCGCTGGTTTCTCACTACCTGAAAAGACCTGAGCTGGTACAACCCAAAAAATAGGAATGAACACAAAAAATATTATGAAATGACTTCTCAAGAAATAGAGAAAAATACAACAAAAGCACAAAGAAAGTACTTCTGAAAGTATATGAAATAGGGTACTGTCACCCTTTCCACAAAGTCAGGGTGGTTTCTGGGGAAGCAGGATGATCCCTGCTCTTGAAAAGCTTTTTTTACTACTGTCAGATGTCAGCCAGTTCATGAATAAGCAAAGACCCTGATGCACATAGTTTTGTTGTAAAAGCAAGAATTGATTAATACCCATAATCTTTTCCAAGTACAAACTCTAATGCTAGAAGTTGAACTATACAAGTGTCCAAATCCAGGCAGATAATCTCACTATTGAAGTCTCAGTTATTGCTATAAATTCTATTTGTACTATTTATGGAATGTGCAGATACAGGGGAAACATATTTATAGCTGTTTTGACTAGTTCTACTGTATGCTTAGGGAAGAAACCCTGGAATTTGGGGTTTGGCATTTTGGACACTGGGCAAATTAGAGGGCCCCTAATTCTCTCAACTGCCATTTGCTGCTGTGTGGTTATCAAGTCAGCCAGGCAGCTCTGGTTGGAAGCAGAATACAACTCTCAGCATCAGCCATGTCCTCTTCAGCTAATTATCTGCAGAGTACCACAGCCAGCTTCTCTCCTCTGGCTGCAGGAAATACTGACACAAGTCACATACATTGGAAAAGCTACCTGACATCTTCAAATTAGAATTAGAATTCAATATTTTGTATTGAATTTACTGCTTCTTTTTAAGTCAAATCTTTTTTCTACACTTGGAATGAAGTAACTTTCATCACGAAGAAATTAGACAGCTAAATCCTTTCACTATGCCTGTGAATTAAACTTCTACTTTTCTATCACTTTGCAAATTATTTTCTTTAAGCATTTCTTGTATTAAGTACTTATGTCAGCCATAAATTCTTCAGTTTCTTCATATTATATTCAGTAAGACATAAAGTATTGAATATTTGTTAAAGCTCAAAGAATACTGCGTAGCCTGTTGTTTTTGTGAAGATGGTTTACAAGTCCTGGCTCCTCCACTGAGCATGAGGAAGCTGCTTGCTACTTCAACCACTCTTTCCCTGTAAAAAGGACACAGTCAGCTCCTGCAGGGAGCGAGGATTTTGGTTTTGAGACCTGCACAATGCACTCAGGCTGTGGCTTTATAGTAAATCTGGGGTTAGAGGTGCTACAACCAGCTAAAAAAATGCCTCAGCTGTGTGACACAAAATGAAGATCATTCACATGGTCTCAGTTGTTCTGCAGTTTGCTGAGGGGTTAATTTTTCACTGGCAGGATTCTCATTGGAGCAGGTAGTGTCTGTCTGCACCATTAACTTGGTCCTTGGGCAAGCACCGCCTGTCCTTTCACAACTGGCACAATGGTGGCATAAACTGCATGTTATAGGCTCTAGAAAGTCTACAGAGATGTGATTCAGAGCTCAGGCCTGATACAAATCAAATGTATACAGCTGGGTCATTCGATAGCTCTTGCATCCGCTGTTTATGATATCACAGTACAGCATTGCATCTATAGTTACAAATCCTGAGCTAATTTATTGCACTATTCATCTCTGAATGCTCTTGAGAACGAAGGATATTCTTTGAATTTAGTCACTGGACAAAATCATAGGGCAAAATATTTGCCCAGGACTTTGTATCTGTGGATCAAATAGAATTCTCTACCCATTGGAAGAGATGTGAATCAGCAGGAGAGTTGTTTGTGTGCTGCAAGTACTTACAGTGCAGCTGTTTGAATGGAGAACTTTAAAAAATGCATTTTCTGCCACTGTTTATGACCATGTAATGAACTCATGCATGTTAAGAAAAGACTATGATCATCCAAGAAAAACTGATAGCAGAAAAACTGATGGGTTTCCTTTCACTTTAAGAATTAGTGCCATTCAGTGAAACACCACTGGTGGGTGGGAATGTCTCAGACATTCCTGGCTGTGGAGATGCCACACCATGATCTTTAGATACCCTTCCCCTTCCCCACATGACTCCAGTGATAAGTAGAGTCAGATGAGGCCACTGGGCTGATCGAGATGCCTGCTCCTGCTCTTTCACTGGCAGCAAACTGTTCATTCACTTCAGCCATCTAAGTGGCTCAATCCAAAGATTTTTGTCCACTTGGGACAAAAAAAGAGTCTTTATTAACTTAAAAATATAGTTACACTCATTTTCTGAACATATCCTTTCCAACAGATGTAACACTCCCTAAAGCATCTTGGCTTTATGGAGGAAAGACAGAATATTTTCTCCTTTTTTCCTTTCTGAGCAGGAAGAAAAAGAATCATCATAGGTCAGGATTGTACTGAGTAATTAACCACACTTATTTTACCACCGTTATTTATTTGTATATACTGGTAGCGCTTAAGAGAATACAATCAAGAATCAGGCCTCCATTGTGCAACACATGAAACAAACACATAATAAACAACCAGCTCATGGCATCAGTGACTTTATATACTTGGGGTTTTACAAAACCTTCAAATCGGAATATTTTGGATGAATCTAGACATTCCAAAATGAAGCATCTAAAGTAATAAGTAAAGGAGGTTGTACTGGAAAATGTCATGATTGCATTTAAATAAATTGGCCTAGTTAGATTAAATGAACAGCTCTTAAAGAAGTAATTCTTCCTTCATTCTGTGCAGAGGTTCTGTCACAGACCACCAGTACTCAAAGCAAAGAGCCTGTGAGAAACAGCTGGATTGAGTGAAAAATCAAGAAACAGTCTGATATGCAGTCAAGCCCATTTAATTACGCTTGCTAATTATATTTCCCATGATAATTATACACAGTATTTAAATGCAGCATGCTATTTCCTGTTCGGAGTGATTAAAAACACCCCCGTGATTGGTGAAAAGATCTCGGTAAAACACACGACGTTTCAGATGCTGCTGATAAGCCCCCGCTCCCTCGCAGACAGGAAAAGAGCCTCAGTCGGAGCCGAGCAGCGGCATCTGAGAGGGAGCCGTGGGCTGAGCAACCACACGGCACCTCCAGGGTACGGAGCTGCTCCTCACCTGAGAAAAGACTCCCGGATAAATCCCTCAGAATATCTGCTGTGTCTGTGCTTGTGGGTCAAAAATATTCAAATCTGGGTTCTTCAAGTTCAGCATCTCACTCCTGATTAGCACATCTAAAGGAGACTTGCAGAACACCCAAGACTCCCGAGGGAACAGGAGCCAGAAATCTCTCTCGTCTGCAATTTCATTACTGGGCTGGTGATTGTTATTTGCAATTATGACAGTGCCCAGGTCCTCGCAGGTATTGTGTTCCATACCTACATCAGAGAAGAAGGAAGCTGGAGGGGAAAAAGGAAAAGCAGGCAGCAGGGAAACATGGTTTGGGGGAAGTTGTGCTGCTTTGGGAATGGATCATTTCCCTCAACAGCAACGTGCAGAGCGACATGAGACCTCTGCAAGCTGCTCCCATAGAATCATGGAATGGTTGGTGGTGAAAGAGACCTTAGAGACCATCTCTGCCATAGACAGGGACATTTTCCAGATCTAGACATTTTCCACATCTAGACCAGGTTGCACCAAACACCATCCAACCTGGCTTTGAACATTTCCAGGGATAGGGCATCTGCAGCTTCTCTGGGCACCCCCCAGTTTCTCTCCCCCAGTCTTATTTCTTAGGTGCACCCAGGAGGTTGTAGGACTAACATACCTGACCTCAAGGCAAACTGCGTGAGAAAATAGGAAGGAAACACCTCATTTCCTCATGTGGATTGTTGTTTATAGGAGAAGTTTGGACTTACCAAGTCCAAGCCCTCCCTCAGGACAGGCAGTGCAGAAAAAATCTTTCAAAGAAACTTTTCACTTTCGGGTTGCTGATTTCACACACTCTGGATTTTTTCCTAGACATGAAATATTTGTCATTGTTAAGAAAGCATGGCATTTGGTTTATAAGCATGTTCTCCTGGACAATCCCAAAAGGGAAGTGTTGCTTCTTGAAATGTTGCAAAGGAAAATGCTTCCAGGAGTTGGCCTTTGAACTATGTTTCTGCTTCATTTAACTGCTGAATTTGACAGCAGTAGAACTCCTGACTTCTTTATGGAATGAAATGCTTTCACTTCTGATCAACACAGGCTAAATGTATTTGCAACACTGCAGGATACTCCCTGGAAGAGTTATTAATATTGCATTAGATCTAAATAAGATGAAAATTGTATGGGGACAACTACAGATCATGTTCTCATGAGGCAGAATACAATGGGAATAGTGAACAACTGTTGTTACTGTGGATGCAGCTACAACATCAACATTCAGAAGAGGAATATCAATGTCTTAAGTCTTGAGAATGTTTTTTTACTGGAATCAGCATCTAAAATTTGTGAGGACCACCTCAAGTCAGACTCTGAGCCATCCCATTGGATCAAGCATTTTCAACAGGAATAATCAGATAGATGTAGCATTTTAATTATCCAATACTCAGCTTATTACAGGTGGAGATAGAATCTAAATACTTATTAATGTCTTCACTTTGTCAATAAAAGAAAATACAGTCTGTGAGATAAGACAGCACAGGCAGATGGAAAATTCTGTATGTTGAAGGAATACAGTAATTTATCCATCTACTGCTAAAGGGTCCAGGCAAGATATTTAGCAAACATTGAGTGAAAGCAAATAGGGAGTAAGTTTTAACAATTTCTCTATTTTCCTCATTCTTGCAATTTTAGGTATTCTTGATAAAGCAGCACAACAAGAGACAGCTAATCTGTTATGCCATCGTAATTCCTGTATGAAGGCAGTGTTTACTAATCCTGAATAATTCCAGATTTACACCACTCTGATTGAGACCAGTATCTGGCCCAGAAACATTATACAAGGCAAGTATTTACATCTGGGAGCACATAAGTACCAGAAACACCAGAACCTTTGATTTGTTAAAAACCCCTATCATTCAAACTGATTAAGACATGTGTCTCAATTTACTAGTTTGAGGTTTTCCAGTTACATTCCCTAACTCTCTCTCTCTCTTCTATGTTACTCCTTGCTGCCTCCCTCACTCCTTCTGAATGAGAAAATATGCCTTTTAGGCCTTTCAAAACGGTTTAAACTCAGACCTAAAGCTCCATTCCCATCTCAATCCCATGAACCAAGCTGCTTGCACTGTTTCAGCAGTTAATTAACAATGAATGCCTGCCTTTGGAGACTGGGTGAAGCAGGGTGGGGATAAAAGATGAAGAAGGCTGAGGACAGACATAACAAGAATGGGGAGGGAGCAAAGTGGGTGGCTTATCAAATTCCACAAATACCAGACGTGGAGAGGTGTTGATTTGTTGCTGGGAAAACCCTGTTTGTTTATGGAGTTTAATCACCTGTTTTATGTTTGTTGTTTGAAACATATTGGAGACAATGGGATTGTTTGCCCACAGTGTGCTGAAATACAGTACAGTAAGAGTTGTGCACACAGGAATTTTAAGTCACTGGTATGTGTAAATTAGAAGAGCTCAGATCATTAACATCTAGGCTCCTGCTCAGGCTGAGTGAAGGAGGCACCGAAGAATGTGCCCAAGGTTGACAGTCAAAAAAAATTCCTCTTTGGTGATCCATAAAATAAATATAATTCTTTGAGGTGAGGTGAAGAAATCTGGAAAACAATGCATCCCACATTGCCCTAGTATCTGTCAGCAAGGAGCTGCCTGTCACATAGTTTGGGCTTCTTTTCCNGCATTTTCTCTCCTAGCACTGGAATTCACACCTCCCTGCCCCTTCTGGTTTCTGTACTGTCTTTTTTTCCCCCTCCTTAAAATTCCCTGTCCTCTCTGCTTAAGGACACATACCCAAAAACAGGGATTCTGTGAAAATGCATCTCCTAGACAGAAGTTATAGCACATTTCTGTGCCTTGCCTCATATAAAGTTAATCTCAAAAGGTTTAAGCAGTTTTGTGTGCTTCCTCTTGCAATTCCATTCTTTTTCCTTGTCCATACACCATCCATCACAAACATCTGCAAACTCAGCACCATCTTCAGCCACCTCTCAAACCTTAGGATACCTTATCATGGAATCAAAGAAGATCAGGTTGAAAGGGACCTCAGGGATCATCTTGTCCA
>VYZS01077547.1:1409-24771 GCA_013400695.1 Neodrepanis coruscans | reverse complement strand
CCAAAACCAACCAATCAAACAAGTCCCCTTAGCAAAGTTATTTTGATTTTATCTCAGAAAGAAAAAAAATACTACACTCCAAATGTGACCTAGTGCTGATAAGTGTCACCTTCTGCCAGTAAGTGAGTTCTTTGTCCACTGTCTCCAGTCTCTGGAGACAAAAGGGCACACACAGGACAGCTTTTATCAGCAGAGCTTTCTGCTGCAAAAACCCATGGGCCAGGACAGGAGGAGATCACAATTGTCTCTTTTCAGCTACAGGTGGATGTACTGCAGTTGGAGGTACTTGGCTACTTTTGGAGTACCCAGGCTGTGCACTCCAAACAAGCTCTTCAGTGACAAGCTATTTCCAGAAACTCACTTCTCACCCCAACAGGTCTGGCTCTCAATTTTCATCTCTGCTGGCTGCAGGTGGAATAAACACGGAGGGGAGCTCAGGGTGCATATAGCTCTCATAAAAACACTGCTCTGCAGCCATGCATACATTTTGATGCTGAATGGATGAGGGAAGGAAAGAGGATAATGTTCATGAATTAAAGTTACAGCCCTTTCCTCCTCTGTTACTAATCCCCATTCAGATTTAATCAAACAAAGAGTCCTCGTGGTTTGAGCTATTGCAGCAGCAGCCCTCTCCAGAGGGGCTCTGCCTCAGCAGCTGTTGTGCCAGTTCACAATAAAAGGACAAACGGTGGCTTTGAGAGGTTGTGATCTGAAACAGAGCAGCAGGTAGAAATACAGCCAAGGGGCATTGGGAAAAATGTCATCCAATGCCACATGGGTCTGAGCCTGCTAGCTGAGCTAACCAGTCAGCTCACATGTTGGGAGTGTTCCAACAGGAGTGTGGAGGGATGCTGAAAACCTCAGAAATGAAGACAAGCAGTGAAGACGGCAGTGATAAACTGGGAGAGCTGGATGGAAAGTGCAAGAAAGTGCATGTGGTTTCTTTTTAGGACTGTGTTAGCCAGATAAGTCCAACATTTGGCTGGGAAGAGTTCCTTTGCCACACAGTTCAGGATAGCTCTGATGGGAGCTTTGAAGAGTGACCCTGTGACGGAATAGGGAAGGATTAGAAATGTTGTGCAGAAAGGCTCTGCAAGATCTTGGTGTGCAGAAGGACCTGGTCTGGAGTCAGGCCATTGGTTATGGCCTGAAAAACTGGCAGGACAATAATTTTTTACTCCACCATGAAAGGACTTGATGTAGAGCTCTGCTCTAGCCAAATTGAACTTGAGGCCATGTGATGCATCTGTGAGATAAATATTATGGCAGGTCAAGATTCTTTTTGGAAAAAGAAAGCCTGTTCTGGGACAAAAAGGCAAACCTTTTTGTATGAAGCTGTATGAGCTGGTGCCCATATTCAGAGGTAAAGCACTAGGTTTATCTCATCTGACATTTGCCTTCCTCTGAGGTAAGGTCGCCAGGGTTTGTTAGCAGTCATTGGAGAAAATAGGTATTTTCAGAGCATTTAACGTAGTTTGAATATATATTTGAGGGTGAAGAGAACTGTTACCAAGAAGTGTTTTCATGTTTCATAAAGAGGGGCATAGTGGGAAGAGCTCAGAGAGAGAGACACCCAGGCTGCAGACACCTGCATTTGTAAAGCTAAATCCTGACTCAGAGGGAATTTCACAGAAAGTCCAAGGGAATTCCTTCTCCAAAGGACATTCAAAGGCAATAAGCAGTGAGGGCATAGAACACAGAATCTGAAGGAAAACAGGGTCTCTAGGAGAAAAATGTGGCCAGTGACCTGGTGCTGACAAATCAGAGATGACAAAGCATCTGCTCACCCTCTAACACTGCAGCAAGACCGAGATAGGGCTAGAAAATATCCTCGGGAGCTCTGCAGAGAAGCAAAGCAATTTTACAGGCTTGCACAAAACTCAGTGTCAGGATAAAGACAGCCATCTTGCTTTTGTCCTGTGGCAAAAGCACTGACACACTCTGCCTCCACAAAATAGCTAAAGCTGTCCATGTGCCTGTATGAACACACAAAAATGTAGAAATGATGAGGCTGAGAGCAAGCAGCACTAATGGCCTTGGAAAAAAAGTGCAAGGATGAGCTTCAAGAAAATCCTGCATGCAAAGGGAAAGTTTGGGGGTTTTTTGTTCTGTTTTATTTTGTTTTTTTGTCTTAGTTTGCTTCTGCAAGAAAGCTGTTGGCTCCCAGTTTTGTTGCCTGCTTGGCTCTTCTCTGAGATTCCAGCATGCATTCCAACACCTTTTTCCCTGCTTTTGGGAAGGGATCATGTTTTGTCTGATGATCCAATGCACTAGAAAAGCTCTGCTCTTCCTTACAGAAAGTTGAGATAGGTACAGGTGCCAGCTACTTCGTTCCCACATGCAGATGTAATTAGTACTAATACTTAGAGTTGTTGGCTTCACAGCATCCTGCAGTTAGAAATTTTGGTCAGTAAAAACTCTATCATTCTATCAGAGTTGGATTGATGAGGCTACAGGGAGAAACTTTCACTAAATAATACCAAAACTGGGCAGTTTTCTGCAATCAACCTGAAGAAACACATTAGGTTTGACCTACAAGACTCCTTGATACTTCCAGGCTCTGTGCTAAAACCCCCACATCCTGAAGGGAAATATGCTCTTTATTGCTGGTGAGTGCTCTTAGTAGATCTTTGCACAAAAAGGTAGGACTCAGGCTGCTTGGTAGTTTGATAGGAGACCTCTAGAGAAACTCTTCTGTCTTAGGGGAAGGTGGATTCACATAGGGATGCTTTTCTTCTACATCTGTGTTTTCTCTATAGGGGATGCTGGTGGCAGAATATCTTTGGGCTTTTTAGCAGTCAGGTTTGCCATGAATGCTGCAGGCTGTCATCAGCCTGAGGAACCAGTTTTTTATACTGTGGATGTGTCAGCCAGGACTTGGCTAAAAGGAGCTTTTGAATGCAGGATACAACACTGGTGTAACCAGATGAGAACAGGAGGTTGGCTGGATGAGTGTTGCAGACTAGAAGGGAAGAGTAAGAGGCAGATTTTGGATAAAAATCCTGAGATAGAAGCAAAAATCTCTTTATCTCACACCTTTCTGACCCATAAGCATTTTTGTATGTACACAAATATTCCATGAGAAAATATTCCATGGGAGATAAATGGCTAGCAATTAAAAAGGCAGGGAGAAATGATGGTATTCTGCCTAAAATTTCCTGTGCTTTGGATGTTGACGTTTCTCAGATTTGTGTGGTTACAAGTACTCAGGATTTTTCGAAGCAGAATTTTCTATGTCAATGCATGTAGTTCTGAACATGAAAGCAAATAGCATTTGGAAGCAAAGTACTTACAAGGAGAGCCATTAAGGATTTCAGTCTGCAAACCACAAAATGATCCCTAGGACATGTAAATGACTCTGCCAATCTGTTTCTTTCCTACCCACTAAGCATAACAATGATACTGTATTTCTTCTCCCGGTTGGGGGTCTTGCTGCTCACACCTCAGCTTTATGAGCGGGCTCGAATCAGCATCTCCCCAAACAGCAAGAGCACTCCGACTGCCACAGGCAATATCCAGGCCAGTCGGGTCATACCATCCTACAGGCAAGCCCTGTACAGTGAAGCAATTCATAGCATCCAACCAACAACCCTGCCATGAGCAGGGACATCTTTCAGCAGACCAGGCTGTTCAGAGCCCCATACAACACTTCCAGGGGTGGGGCACCCACAGCTTCTCTGGGCAACCTGTGCCAATGTTGCATGATCTCACAGTAATTGATTTCTTCGTAATATCTCATCTAAACCCACTCTCAGTTTGAATCCATTCCCCTTTGTCCTGCCACTACATACCCTTGTAAAAACTCCCAGTCCATTTTCCTTGTAGGGCTCCTTTAAGGTACTGGAAGGTCACAAACAGGTTGCCCCTAGGCCTTCTCTTTTCCAGGCTAAACAATCCCAATTCTCTTGGTCTTTCCTTGTAGGAGAGGTTCTCCATCCTACGGATCAACTTGGTTGTCTCTTCTTGACTCACTCAAACAGGTTCATGTCCCTCTGCGTTGGGGATCCCAGAGCTGGATGTAATGCTCCTTATGGGTTTCACCAGAGCAGAGCATAGGGTCAGAATCCCCTCCCTTACCTGCTGCCCACACTACTTTGGATGTAGCCCAGGAGCTGTTGTTTTCCTGGGCTGTGAGTGCCCATGCTTGGGTGATGTCCAGCCTCTCATCCACCAGCACCCCAAGTCCTTCTCAGCAGAGCTGCTCTCAGTCTGTTTATCCTCCAGCTTGTACTGATTCACCAAGCTCTGTTAGCATTTAGTCTCTCGCTGGCAATGGAAACAGCCTTGTTAATGACTAGAAATCTTGAAAGCATCAAATAATTTAGAGATAGGCTCCCTAGGGAAGAGGAATGGCATATATGAGCAGTTACCTAATCATGGTCTAATTACCCAACTGGAATTTGGCCAGGATATTGAGACTAATATCAGCACCCTAAGGAAAGGGTTGTACGGTCTCTGGTGAGTGCACCAACTCGCGATCTTGGCTCTATACACTTATAGGAAAGTGTAAAGGGCAGAAAGCATGCCTGGTGCTGCCAAAAAACCACTCTGGGCTAAGCAAATGACATTGCAGGTAGATAAATTCTTCACAGTCTCGTATTTCTATAAATTATACAGCCACTTCTGCCTCCTGGTGGGTCTTAGACACCTGAACAATTAATTGGCAGGGGCAGGTTTTGGTTCAGATCGTCAGCCCTGATTTACCTTTCTGCTGGACATCTCTGTCACAATCCTATCAGCTCTTATTGATGGATGTCACTACAGGCTGTGTAGCTTCAGTCCTCTCAGGTGAGAAACTCTGCAAATAGGGACAAGGAATGGCATCTCAGCAGGCTGGGAAAGTTTGTTTCCCATAGGTGATGGAAGGCTAGACCTGAGTTCTACGGGCCCTCCTATACCACTCTGCTTTCTACTGCTGCACCTGACCTTATCTTGACAGCATTACCCTCTTCCTTTTTCTCCAGGATTGTTTTGCTTTTGTGTCCCTTTCCTCCATGAGAATCCCTAGTTTCTCACACAAGACAAGACCCAGGAAACTTGTGCCAGTTAAAGGCACTGCCCACATCCACTCTCTGCCTATAGGCTCAGGGAGACCCTTCAGCTGAGCCCTTCTCAGGCAGATGGGAAGAGATGAGAAAGAAGAGAAGCAGGGAGGGAATGACAGCCCTGGAGTAAAGCAAGTGTGGTTCAGAGTGCAGGTGTGAGCTGGAGGCGTTGATGGCTCCTGCTCCTTCTCTGTGAGTGGGTTCAGACTTGGACAAGTCTCCCAGGTGAGATGAGAGGTGGCTGTGGAGTTGTGGTGTACTGCAGTGGGTACCAGGCATTGCACTGAGGCTCAGGGCTGCCTGGTCTACTGTCCCACTGTTATAATTTAGTGACCAGGGGCTACTCACCCTTCAGTTTTTGCAACTTGCTGCCAAGGCAAACTTTGACCATGGCAGGATCCTTGCAGACCCCTTATCACTGCTCTAATGTTTAAACACCATATCTATCCCAGGTTGTTTCGCTCCAACCTTTGCTGATTTTCCTAGGCAACTTTATGTAACCAGCTGGGCTGGATTTCCATGAGTGTAGGGCAAAGGCTTATTGCCCTTTTTTGTTTTTTTATGATAGAAAAGAAATTTGGAGGAGCAGTATTTTCCTCCTTTTTAAGTTACTTTTATTTTTGTGTTTATTTCTTTTTATCTTCAGCTCACAGAAGAGGTTCAAATAGCTCTTGAAGGGTGTCTGTTCTTATTGCAACATAAAATTATAATATCCAGCCCAAGAAACAGTTTTGAATTTTGCTTTTGTATTGTTTTCTATCAGTTTATTTCATTCAAATATGTGAAAAAGTCCCTAAATGATACCCGTCTCGTTCAAGGTGTTCCTGGGGAAGATTTCAAGAGGATCCTCTATTTTTGTTAATCTTTCAAAACCCACCTTCTCAGACCTGCCAGCGGGGATAAAAGGTGAAGTTGAACAAGATGGTAATAAAGAGTTATGGCCCATAAAACAACAACTTTCTGTGCGTAATGCTACATCTTCTGTGACTTATCTTCAGCTACAGTTTGCTCTGTTATTAAGGGCACTGTGCCCCACAGCTGCCAGGCAGGCTGTATAGGGGACACAAGTACATAAAATCTGAAGAGCCCATAATTTTTGTTTTTGTTTTTTAAAAAAGGATCTTTGAGGAAGTAATGAGGAAAAAAATATAATTTGGACAGTAAGATGCTTCCTAATTACTACTTATTGCTTCTTTTGTACTGTAATACTCAACAGCACAGTGCTAGATATTGCATGAGCATTTAATGAAATGGATAAGCTTCTCTTATCTTTGCATTTAAAATTCTTTTGAAAAGGATTTTTTTAAATCCCTTGGAAACAGGGACAAAAAGGGGAGTGAAAATGTGAACTAGAGAGACTCCTGGCAAACTGGGAAGGACAGAACTGTGAAATGCTTGCTTTCTGCATATTCCTCTGAGGAGACTGGTGGCAGAAAGTGTCACAACAGGGCTTTCACTCTGCTATTGCAGCTGGAGGCAACAATGGGGGCAACCTTCCTGCCTGTCTGCTTTCCCACTGTTCTTCACATAACAGGAAGAAATGGTACACACGCACACAGTTAGGACTTCAGAAAGTATGGAACAGCTCAGCTGCAGGGTTAAACAGTCTGTTTGCATAGGAAGTGTCAGTCACTTGGCCTCTTCTAGAGGGCTGGTGGCTCTCCTAAACTGTGTGAGCTTAGCCTTTCCCCGCTATGTACTTTATTCCTCTAGAAAGTAAAATTTAAAAGACCACTATAAAATTCTCTGACAAAAACCATGTTATACAAAGATATAGTACAATACCTTCCCATGTTCTTCATGGGTTTCACCTGGGCATTTTGTTGTTTTAATGTATAAATCCCATTCCTTTTGCTGCTGGTCTCAGATAGCAGATACACTAAGATACAAAATCATGCCAGAGGGGAGAAGCTTTGGCCAGCTGCTCCACAGCAAAGTGAGATGTACCCAGTATTCCCAAGGGGGGAACATGATTTCCCTTACACTTGTGATACTCTTTGCTAGAGGTTGGATTTTGGCTGTGGTTTTGGGCTGTTGATGCCAGTTAAGCACACAGAAGAGTCCTTTGCATCCTCATGGTGCTTTTTCCTCAGAGCCGATTGCTTCAGCTGTATTTGCGAACATTTTTACCTTTGACAAATAGCTCCTCTTTTATGTCTGACAAATGTTTCTCTTCAATGAATAAAAACTACAAAAGCAAGAAAAAAGCTATTCCCCATGGCTCCTCTATTGAAAAATAACCTTCTGCACTCCTCAAATCTCTGTTAATGTGAACAGAACAAAAACTGAAAACATGAATGTAAGGCAGGAAAAAAGCCTGGATGAAATAAGGGGTTTTGCACCCTGCCAAGTTAAAAGTGGGCCCTCTCGTAAAGAGAAAATATCTGATTTATTTAAAATAAAATAGTTATTCCCTCTCTTTGTAATGGGGAAGCCATGGCTCAATTTAAATATGAATCCAGTCAAAGAGGAGTATGGAACAGCAGAATGGGTGTCACCTGTTCCTATTGAATCAAAGGGTGACCATCTCACAGGACTCCATGGATCTGGACTCATGGAGCTGGGGCATCAACACTGAGAAATACCGGCCTGGTTCTGATATGACCAACTGTGTACAATACATGTCACCTATATTTGAGAGGTGCTAACTCAAACAGAAAAGGTGCAAAACAAAAATCATACAGTCAGAAATAGTGATCTCAAGACTGCTTGGGAAAAACGCCTTTTTAAAGTCTGGCAAAACAAAGTTAGAGAGAAGTTTTGGTTACTGTCTCATGTCTAAATACTATAAGGACAGGAACACTATTTACCTGGAAGGTGAAACTGGTAGAAGAGTGAACTACATGTATTGCATGTGTTGGAGATGGTGGGAGTGGAAGGGTTCCTGTAAAGCAGCAGAGCAAACCCTCAAGCTGTTTGTAAAGGAGGCAGCTCTGGAGAAAAGGGGCAGTGTGACTATAGGAACACGGGTTCTGACCCAAGAGGTCTCTTCAGTTCTGTGCCCCATGTCACCATCTGCCTGCCACACAGCAGGTATGTGTTGAGAGGCAATAGTTAAAGTATATGCAATCAAAAATAAATGTTGCTCAACATAGAGTATTACTTCTGATCAGAAACATAATTTCAGCCTAAGACAGAGGCTTTCAGGGCACCTGAGCATCTTTCAGCTCATGAATGTTATGACAGAAATAGTGTGGCTAGCAGGATTAGGGAAACGATTGTCCCCTTGTACTGAGCACTGGTGAGGCCTCAACTTGAGTACTGTATTCATTTCTGGGCCCCTCAATTCAGCATGGACATTGAGGTGTTGGAGCAAATCTAGAGAAGGACATTGAAGCTGTTGGTGAAAGGTCTGGAGCACAAGTCCTACAAGGAGCACCTGTGGGAGCTGGGGATGTTTAGCCTGGAGAAGAGGAGGCTCAGTTGGGGACCTTATTGCTCTCTACAACTACCTGAAAGGAGAGTGTAGCCAGATGAGGGTTGAGCTTTTCTCCCAGGTAACATGCGACAGGACAAGAGGACACAGTCTCAAGCTGTGCCAAGGGAGGTTTACGTTGGACATGAGGAGGAATCTTTTCACAGAAAGGGTGATCGTAATAGGCTGCCCAGGGAGGTGGTGGAGTCACTGTCCCTGGAGGTGTTTAAGGAAATACTGGATGTGGCACTCGGTGCCATAGTCTAGTTGACAAGGTGGTGTTAGGTTAAAGGTTGGGCTCAATAATCTCAGAAGTCTTTTCCAATTACTCTGATTCTGTGATTTTGTCACACCTGTTTGTGGGGAGGTAGGAATAGTGACAGTGTCCATGCTGGCTAAGTGAGGAATCACCAGCAGACAACACCAATCCTAGCATGCATGATTAGATTCTGGAGAAATATCTCTGTTGGGGTCTCTGCTTCCCACAGCTGAGCTGGCTTTGCTGCTCACTGTTTTGACAAACGTCCCACGCTGCATATGTGGTTGTAGTCTGCAGTATAATCCTACTCTGTTGGTCAAGGACAAACTGCCTCAATATGAACAAGAAATACCATATCTGGGATGCTAGGGATAATTGTATGAGAAATGAGTTCAGATCTATTGACTCCAGCATGAGCGGTTGTAATTGAAAGATCAGTTCCCATGGAAGCTGCTCTCTTATGTAGAGGGTTTTTTCTCTAAGATGAAAAGATCCTTCTTGCCTCTTCAGCCTTTTGAACATGCACTTGTAATCTAAAAGCTGGCAGATCTCTTTGTGTTGTTTTAAACGGTTATGAGGTGACAGTGTCCATGCATGTCATTATTGTTAATGTATTTATAATCGGGACGCACTTCTTCTTTAATATCTCCTTCCTTAAAGAGTTATCACAACCACTGTTTTGTGGGAGGAGAATTAAGGAACAAAAATAACCCCACCCAAGAGCTCATGCTAGTTGGAGTGGAAAGGTAAATGGCTGCAGAGAGCTCTGGAGCATGCTGAAAGGAAAGGCTCGGTACCAGCACTTCAGTGGCACAGTATAATGGGTTGAACAGGATGGTTGGAGAGTCTCTGATCCAAAAGGCAATTAAAATTAAGCCACAGTTAATGCCTCAAACTGCCAGACCACTGTCCCTTCCAGATGTTGCCAAGACTGGGACAATGGAAAACCTGCGGCCCAAAGCTTGGCTGTTTGTTTTGTTGGGGTTGTTCCTCTGTTCACCTCGCTGCCCTGCAGATGCAAAAGTCCTATCCATTCTGGGACCTTTATAACATTTTGATATTTTTGAGTGTTAAAACCAACATTCCAGCTCCTAAATAGCTGAGAGGATTGCAGGCTGCTTCTCTGCTTGTTTCAGTACATGTATGTGGTGTTCTTCAGCTTGTGCAATGATTATCAGCTGGGATCCACTCCAGGGGAAGGTGCATTTCAGGATGTTATTGAAATGTCTCCTGCACACCTTACACCTGCAGGTAAGACACCACACAGTGTCGTGAAAGAGATCCTATAGTCCTCTCTAGTGGTTGTGCAAAAGTTACAGTTTATTCATACAGAAATTGATCAGAAATATCAGTGAAAGTAGTAGCCTGTTATCTTACAGTCAAACAAATCTGAGGGCTGCTTCCCAATATCAGAATATCAATCAACTGCCTAGTCTATATATTCAGCACTGAATTCCTGCCAAATGTCATAGGGTAAATTAAAAGCTTTTTCTCCTTATCTTTAGAGCTTAGCACCATAAAACAGGTCTGAGATGATTTTTTCTTTTTTTTTTGGTCGTCAGTTGCATAACAGAAAAAAATGGTTTAACAGATCTAAACCCTTTCATTTAAAGTAAAGCCCATGTGGGTTTGCTACACGCTAAGTTTCACTTGAGCCGTTCTCCATCAACAAACACGAAACTCAAAAAATGCAGAAGAACAAGAAGAGAAGAAGCAAACACAGTTTACTTAGATTGTAAATACAGTTACAGTATTGCTCTCTGAACAGGGAAACTACAGCAAATAGGCAGGAGTAAAGCAGCTGGCAAGCTGCAGTGAGTGTAGTATCGCATTTATTACTTTCCTATTCAACAACAGGTGAACCGAGACCAACGGCTGGGGTCTGAGTAGGCAGAGAAAATTAACTCATGCTCTGCAGAGAGTGAAAAATCAGGTATCCCTTTGGAAGGAATGCCTCCTTTCTGAGTTTGCAGAGTACCTCATTTGTTGTTCAGCAAGACATATAGTTTCAGTGTGTGTGGAGGGTTACTGTAGTGTGCTCGCTGCACTGCTTTTTCTCTCTTTAGTTTGATAGAATTCTCCATTAAAAAAAATACACTGCCATTGGAGCGTGCTGCCTGTGCTACCAGAGCACACTGTCAGCTGCAGAATCTAGATCTGGTCTGCTACAATAGGTTTTAGGGCTTTGCTTGTACTTAAGTATTTGTGAACCTGGCATTCTCTTTTGTGGATTTATAGAAGCACACCTGGAAAGACCATTTGTGTTTAAGAGCTTGAGGACAGCACAGATGTTTTGTATTTTTTATTCTTTCTACTGAAGCGTTTTTATCACTAAACTATTTTTGTATTTCTGACAATGTCCAGAGGAAGAACTAGACACAATAAGAGAGAAAAATGCATTGGAAAGCATCAGTTCAGCTGGGAAAACATAATGAAGTTGATTTTTCTTTGAAACAGAGCAAGCATAATCTAATAGAAGGTAATTCTACCTTGCAAAAGTTTCACAGTAGTGGCTCGATCCTTCTTCCAGCCCATTTGAGGTCGAAAGGAAAAGAGGGCTAGACAGATAAACAAGTACAAATGAACTTTTTTCTTGATGAGGTAAAATCTAGTAAAACACTTGCGTTTAATTAGACCTCAGAACTGCAGGGAAATCACAACATCTGTGATAATCCCAGCCTCCACTGTCACTGCTAGTGGTTGGATATCTCATCCTAGCTACAATACACTTACTTGATTGCCACGCTTGCTAGTAACACATTACTATGATTTTAAAATGCATATGACATCATGTACCCTTGATGAGATAATTTCTGTATTCTGATAGCATTTACAAGCTGTGGACAAGACAGGGACTTGCTGTACCAGGTGCTGTGTGACGCAGTATGTGACAATTATGGCCTTAAAGGCTTTAATTTTTAAATTAGGACAGGCAGAGCAATGGGGCCCTGCAAAGGGAGGAGAGGAATCATGATGGGAATGTGTGGCTATGGCAGAGATTAACTTGTGTATAATTTAGGGATTTTCATTTGCAACAAGGCTTGCAAGGAAGACAGGAAACAAAAGGCCTCAGGACAGCTCAGAGAACCCCCAAACACAGCTTTCCCTTGTGAAAAGCTCTGAATGCAGAGGGTGATGGAGATCTGAATGGGCCAGAGGTCTGGCACCCTGCCCTGAAAAACATATGAGATAAATAGTAAATGACTTTTTTAGAGCACAACACTAACTTCCCTTCAAGTTAACTGGAAAGTCAGTGTTGTGCCCAGCTCACATGTGAAGCAGCCTTTGATGGTGTACAGCCAAAATGCAAAGGCTAGTGTGCTGGAGCCCTCACAGTCTGCCACTGCTACACTTGATGAACACATGAAGAAACAAAGCAGAGCTTCTGAGGAGTCTAACAGCATTTCAGCAGCACTGAAGCCACTTCAGAGGCAAGAAGAGAAGATTCCTTTCCTGCTTTCCTCAGTGCTGGCACTTGCAGCTCCCTGTACTGACAGTTCCCATTCACACTGCTGAGTGGAAATGCTCCTAATCCCTTGAGTCTGTCTTTGGTAACACCTTTAGCACACAGTCTGCTTGTTTTTTTGCAGGAACTTCATGGTTTATCCTTACAAGTGTTTGCTCTTAGTGTATCAGAGAAGCTTTATGTGTATTTTTGACACATTCTCTTCACTGATGCATTTCTGGGCAGCAAACACAAGGACAGTGAAACACGTTGTGCCGGACAGGGCAGAAAATAGAACATCCCTGTCCAGGTCTGAGTTTTGGGAAGATTGGTTGTGTCTTTGAAACACTCAGCTTGGAATCTTGTCCTCCACCCTCTGTGTAGACTTTTGAGTTGTTCTAAATGTTAATGGAATATCAATCACATTTTGTTTTTGAGTTTCAGTTTCAGAAATTATTTGTTTTACCTTGGATTGTCGACGTTTGGAACTAGAAGAACATTCTGCAGCGTTATGGTTATTTATAGTTTGGGATGAAGCAGCACTAAAAGCCTTGGAGGCAATCAGAGAAATCTACTAGAACCAGGCTCAAGGGAAACCACGTGAGGACTTCTTTCTGCAACAGGCAGCCAACCTGTGAGTCACTGTATCAAAAGATGGTGTGCAAGGACTTTGCAGGAGTCTGAGACAGACTAGATAACTAGAGAGAAGCAAATGTACAAACACTTCAGGTTGTGGAAACCCTTAGAACTGGTTGCCCTTTGTGACTGGAAGGATACTGAGGGAGGACACCTACTTGTCCTGCTTTTCCTCAAGTGTTTTGCTCACAGCTTTTTCTGTCTGAGGGGATATAGGCGGCTCTCGCTGTGCATCAATCAAGCTGCTTCATCATCAGTTGAGAAGGTGAAGGGTCTAGAGGGGAAGCCATACGAGGAGCAGCTGAGGTCACTTGGTTTCTTCATCCTGGAGGAGACTAAAGGGAGACCTCATTGGAGTTACAACTTCTCTGTGTGTGAAGGAGAGGGGCAGACACTGATCTCTTCTCTCTGGTGACCAGTGACAGAACTTCAGTGAATGGCATGAGGCTAAGTCGGGGGAGCTTTATGTTGGATATCGGGAAAAGGTTCTTTATATGGAGTATGGTTGAACACTGAAAGAGGCTCCCCGGGGAAGTGGTCACAGCATCAAGCCTGAAGCAGTTGGAGAAGCATTTGGACAATGCTGCCAGGCACATGGTGTGATTCTTGGAGTGTTCTGTGCAGGGTCAGGAGCTGGACTCGATGACCCCCGTGCATCCCTTCCAACTCAGGATCCTGTGCTTCTTTTACGGCTGCAAACCCACAACCTGTGCGAGCACGGAACAGCCAAACACGCTGGGAAACACTCCCGCGAAGGCGCGGCCGGCAAATCACTCCTCCGGCGAGTTCTCCCACCTCGCGGGAGCGGAACAAAAGCGACAAAAGCCAGACAAAAAAACCGAGAGGCAAAGCACAAAAAAACCCCCCTCCCCCGTCCCCACGCCTTCCCTCGGGCTCGGGCTGCCCCTGACGCGCCTCTCGTCACTCGGCCCGGCCCCGGCGGGACGGCCCCGCCCCGGCTGAGCCGCCGCCGCCGCCCGGTGTCCGCGGGCGGCATGAGGAGAGCCGGGGGCGGCTGCCGGGGCCGCCATGTCGCTGCTGTGCGTGCGAGGTGAGCGGGGCGGCGGCGGGTGCGGGTGTGTGGGGGGGGTGCGGTCACGCCCGGGCAGGGTTTGGCTTTGTCCTGGATGGAGTGGATCTGCTGCCTTGCCGGGAGCGGGGACGGGCGTGCCGGTGCCTCCCGGCTGAGCCGCGGGCGGGCTCGGCCCCGCAGCCGGGCACCTGCAACCCCGGGCGCGGGAGGTGCCCGCATGGAGAAGGGGGAAGCTGGTGCGGTGTCCGGGAGCGGCGATCCGCAGGCGGTGCGAGCGCTGGGAGGCAGGAGGAGCCGTGTTTGACTTTGGGAGTTGGCTCGGACACGAGTTGAATTGCTGCCGCCCGGTGAACTGCGCTGCTGGCAGGAAGCAGGCGGCGGTGGCTCCGTGTTACTCGCCTTGCAGCGTGCATTGTTATTTCAGATGCATCCCCCTGGTTCCCTCCTCGTCCTGCTGTCGAGCCTCGTCCCCCGGCTGAACAGGTTACGGGGGAGGCGGCACCCTCTCTGCACAGTGGGTTACTGTGATAACGGCTTCCATTTCTTGCTCCCTTGTGCCAGGAAATAAATAAATAAATAAATAAAAATCCCTCGGGGAAACCATCTGCCAGGGCTCACGCTACTGGGATGTGTCTCCCTGCGCTGAAAGCCGCGGTCACAGGGCGTCCCCGAGCGCCAGCCGTGCCCTGCGGCTTAAAAGTGTAGTTTTAATGTTCTCAGCTCCTTTGCCAGGTACGATAAAAAAATCTGGCACTGGTGTGCTCCTGATAGTTCAGCTCTTCTTTCGCACACGTGGGTTGGTTTGATAGCAGCTCCTTACCCAGCTGCTTGTCATCTTTTTGAATCAAAGTATCTGTGTCGAAGGTGGTGTTAATAAGATGCCAGCTGAGCATCTCGAGATGCGTTATTTTGGGGAGAGCGCTGTTCTTGGAGAGTGTTATTGAATTAAGTTTCAGCCCTTTTATTAAACCTGCATTGTGTTTAAGGACGTAGGAGAGGCGCATGAGTCTTGAGTTTATCTTAACAATGCTTTTCACACACGTCTCTGTGAGCTGTGAAGCGCAGTCTTGTCCATTCCGAAGGCTTCGCCAAAATCTTCATTAGAGCTGATTCTTACTAGCTGAAAGATGCTTATATGTTACAGGTGTTTCTTTTTGCTTTTTGGTGGTTCGTCCTCAAAATGTTTTCAAAGTGTCCTTTAAAGAAATGTAGTTTTTATACCACTTACAGCTGATCGTGTTAAAAACGTATTCATACACCATTCACTAAGAGTAGTTGAAGAACTGAAGTGGTTGTTCCAGTAGCTTCTTCTGGATATTCCAGAATGCTTCTTCCCTTTTCAGGGTGTTTATTCTTGGTCTGCAGCGTTTTTGGGACAAAAGCATTTCAGCAGCCTGGAATGATGTGGTCTTGTGTTCCATTTATTCTTTGGTTGTGTGTAAAGAGCTAAAGAAGAAACTTGAGGTGGCTGTTACTGAGTGTGATGGAGAATTATTGTGAAAATTATCTTTCATTTCTGCCTGCTGTGTGAAGACAGTAGAAAACATCAGCATTAATTTAGATAGGTGGTACTGAGCAACTTTACCATAAAAATGTAGAACGTAGTTAATTTACTATACTTCAAGAAACACATTTTCTGAAAGAGCTGTGACTGAAAGGGTGAGCTAATGAGATCTCACGAGCGGGAACCATAACACATGAAATGGAAGTATGTTGAGGTAAAGCAGTCTGAAAAACAAAACAGATACCAGGAGCTGAAATAAAGCAATACGTTCTGGGGAAAGGAGAATGGTCTATTAACTGTCACTTTTTTTAAAAAAAAGCTTGAGAAGTGGAACTTTTCTTGATTTTTTAGCCTTTTTACTGAAGTGAACTAATGTTGTTGAGACACCAGTGAGCTGTTACAAGAAAGTTGAAAAAGCTGATTTTTTTTTTTTTTAGTTAAAAATCGTGTTCATGTAAGACTGCATAGTAATGTAGGGTTGGACGGTGCAGCCTTGAGATTAAAAAAGAAAGACAACAAAAAACCAAGTAGCAATTGGGATGCTGTTCGTAGCGTCTGGATTGCAGTTTAACAGATAAAGGGAAATGTGGAAAAACCCCTAAATGTCAGCATCACAAGAAGCCTGGCAGCTAGAAAGATAGTGTTTTAATTCATTGATTTATTTTCCGCCCCCTTGAATTATGCACATTAATAGTATTTTAATGAATGCCTAATCTAAAACAGTGCTCACTAAACATGTCTAAGTGCTGCCTTTGTTCCTGAAAGAGCAGCTAGCTTTCACGGCTTCTTGATCTCATGTTTAGTGGTACATTTCTTTTACCTTTTCTTCTTGGGGAACAAGTGGGGTTTTTTGTGTGTGTATGTTTTTGTTTATTTGTTTTGAGTTTTTTGTTTTGTTTTATTTGCTACTGCTTTGTTATGAGGTGGGTTTTTTTCTTTTGTGGTTTTTTTTTGTTTTGTTGTGTTTTGTTTTTGTTTCTGTTATTTTTTTTTTCTAGAATCATTGAGCTGTATCTGCCATAGAAGTAGGAAGCACCTGACAGAAAATCTAAACCCAGAGGAGTTGTGAGTGTGGGCTCTTCTTCAGAGGACATGGGACATGAGGCAGTGGTAACGGGCTTTTGTAGGAGCAAATTAAGGGATTCTTTTGAAGCAGGAAAATATGCAGAGAGTGTAAGTGAAGTGAAGGAGAAAACAAAATCCTGAATATTACATGATTGAGGCTTTTAGGAGACTTCTTTGTATTTTGATTCCACTGCCTAAGTGCAAAAGAGATTGCATTCACTCCTGTTTAGAGCAGCTGTGTCTGGATTATGTCTGATAATCTTCTCTTGGCATAGTTTGCTTTATTAGTTTGCATTTCGTGTTGTATTTGTGAAAATAGCACATATTAAATAAAACTAATCCCAGGGAAGCAGTCTAGTTTTTCACATCAGTCTTGCATTGTCAACTTCCTTGGCCTTCTCTCGAAACCCTTGATTTTATCCCATGTCTCAACTAAGTTAAATTTCTTCTTCTGGTCTTTCCTGTCTTCTCCCTTGGAGGCAGAAATAACTGCTGTCTCAGCACAGCTTGCAGGGGTCACAGCAAAGGGAGACCCTGCTGGGGCTGATTCACCCAGTCCTGGGCTCTGTTTGGTGTCATTGTCCTGAACACATGTCAGGCTCTTTCACTTGCTTGCTCTTACTGCATCTTACCTTGTCCCCAGCTCTTGCTGTCTCAAGGTGCTGATGGTTCTCTTCTAGTTTTTCATCCGTCTGCTTTAAAGCAGGTTGTGCTGTACCCTTACCTGGCATTGTATTCCAAAATACTTGACCTGCCTTATCCACTGGACGATATTATTGCCAAGAGTATTGGCAGTGGGGTTCTTCCCTCATCCCTGTACACAGTATCTGACTTAGTCCAGTGAGGACTCAGTGCTTTTGTGTAATGTGCTTTTATCTTGGGAACTGGTCTGCAGTATCTGTGTGAGATTTGGCTGCCAGAGGTACATGGGAGATGGACGTAGGTGAACTCTCCTGGCCTTGCACTCTGAATTTTTTTGTTGCTGTGTGCCCTGTGAAATGACACTGTCTGGAGGTTAAGGATGTTATTTATTTATTTTTTTTTGCCTACTGTTTATCTTGTGGCTGGCTCTGAAGAGTTACAAATGCTTGTTATCTGGTGACTTTTTTGTCAGAACACCTGGAGTGTTGCAACACTACTTGGAGAACTCAGCTGTACATCCTTATACTGCCAGTAAAAATTAGGTTCCAGTACCTGTGCACCAAACTGAACTCTGTTGACATCCAACTGAAAGAAGCAAAGGAGGATGATGTAAATGAATGTTAATGGTAACAGAGATTAAAACACGTTTATCTTGTGAAGTATTTAGAAATATCTATACTGAGAAGCCCAGTAGTTAAGCGTCAGGACTTTTTGTTTAGAGGATTTTTCCCCAGTTTGTTGCAATTTACCTTGATGTTCTCTGTGAGATTGAGTGCAGTGCTTCCAGCTTTCTGTCTCAAGGGTGAAGGTCTCTCTCTTGCTGTAGTTCCCTATATTGCACACTTACAAATAGTACTCAGCATCAGGTAATTGCATTGCTGTTTTGTGGCACTATTCTGAAATGGTTGCAGAATTGAAAAAAAAACAAAACCAAACAACCAACCTGTCTCTTTGTAGATCAAAAGATGGAAGGAATGGAAAAGAACAGAATTGGACATTAAAAGTGGTAGCTGACCTATGCATTATAGAGTTAGGGTTTTATAAACCCATAATTATTAATTTAGAATTCAGTGTGTAAATGTTATGGACTCTGTTCCTCTAGCTGTACTTAATGAGGATGGTACAAGTGTATGTAGTGTTGGAACAAAATTAAGTGCTTTAGAAATTTGGATAATAAGGCTAAGATAGAAGACTGTTCTACTAAAGCAGCATTTTTGTGTTGGGAGTTAAGTTTGAGTTTTATAAAGCTGTAGTTGGTGGCTTAATTGGGGAGAACTTTCAATACTTCAGGCTTTTTCTGTTGATAAATAAGGGCAGTGTTTAAAACTTACAGACCACGTTTGGCTTTTGATGCACAGGAGGCCATTCAATTTTCTGCTACAAACCCTTGGTCCTTCAACTTTGGGTACTGTTACTGCAAAAGTTTCAGCAAACAGTGTAGAGTCTACTCTTTAGGTATTTAAAGGCTATGAGCTGCTCGAAACCTCCCCGTATTTCTCAGTGGGATGAAGGAAATGTACAGAGATGGTTCTGAATTTGAATAGTGTCTGCTTCCTTCTTGATCTTGTGGTGTCCTCTGAGTTGACTTCTGAAGTTTGGGATCCGCCAAGCCAAACTTACTAAAGTTGTAACTAGCATACTGTTTTAATTTGCAATAAAGTGATTTAAACCAAATGCTCAAAGGTCTTAATTTTAAAGCAAAACAGAGCTAGTTGCAGTTTATACAATGGCATGTAAAGTCCAAGCAAATTAAACTCCTGTTTTAAATTCGGGACTTTATTTCAAATATTTGACTTGAAGGTATGTGAGATGTCTGTGTCTGATGGCAAATCATCCTCTTATAAATTTCCTTTGAAATGTCTTCCTGCATATTTTTTCGTGGTGAAATTGTACTTGATGTTTTGAAAAATACATTAATCACTCTGTGAAGGTTGTTCCCAGTGCTCTTCCAAGAGAGCTTGAACCAGAGTGACGTGCCTAATAACTCTTTCTCTGTTGCATTTTCGTTCTGATAATTCACTGAGTGGTCTTTCAAACAGATTGGGAGCTGCTGTGAAAGAGTGAAGGTTCTTCCCTTGCTCTTTTCTTTCCTGATGGTTAGTACCTGGCATTTCCTTGATGTGGAAAGAACTTGCTGTTCTTGCCTTTTGTCAGGGAGAAAGATTTCTGGAGTCTGTAGTTGGAAAGGTTTCTCTTTACCATTTGAATTTGCTTTTCTTTGCAGTCTTTGTTTTCTGACCATGCTTATGAAGTTTCTATAGTAATGAAAATTGCATTTAATACTGTCGTGTTGATCTCATAATTGTTAAAGGAGAACTAAAATCTGCCTTACATGTATTGCTGGCTTGTGCTTCTGTGCCTGCTTAAGCCATCTTTCCAAGGGCTTTGCAGAAATAATGTTTTGCTTGTATGCTGTGACCTGTAAAATTTGGCAGACACTGTCTCTGATACAGATTCTTATTCCATAGGTATATCCTGGATGTTTGGATCAGATCTCTTTGCATTTGTCAGGATTTCAGATGGATTTTCTTTTCTTTTAGGTCCTCTTTATACCTGACTGTGCTGCTGTGTGTAAATCTGCTTTTATTATTTGCTTGTTGAGTGGCTTCTGTGTCCTGCTTGGTTTTGTTTAAATGGCAAATGTCCAACTGAGCAGGAATGAAACATGGCAGACATTTGGAAAGAGAAACCCCACTGATCACGACCGGTCTCTCAAGTGTCTAACCATTACTGTTTCACTGGGTTCCTGCCATAAATTGTCCTTTTACACTTTAGTGAGACTGTCCCTACACTAGTAAGTCATGTCTCAAAAAGCTCCATGTGTACACAGCTTAGATCAGTCTTTCCAAACTGGTTCTGAGTAGTAGGCATCATTTTTTTCAGAACTTCAACTCCTTAGACATTTCAGACATTCCTCTGGAGAGCTCAGTGATCTGCAGGGACCTGACCTCCTGCAAGTGTGCTTTGAGTGCCACATTGGATGTCCTGCTCTGCTCCTCTTGGAGCCTCTTTTCAAATCTCTCCAGATGTCTTTAAAGTCACTGGGCTACACACTGCTTCACTGGTGTGTGAGTGACATTTTTATCTCTTTTATCTTTGATTTTTATTTTTTGCACGTTGGATGTTTAACATCATCTTTGCTTTCTGATGGGATGGAAAGTACCTGATCTCACAGGTACTTGCTTCTCCCTAAGCCTGGGACAAGTGTTTATTGGATGCCTGATGCTTTTTCACCATTAGCAGTTAAGGCATCTGATGGGATGGGAGGGCAATATCCTTGTTGGTGCTTTTTTCTCCAGTATAGTTAAGATTTTATTGTTTTATTTAACTCTTGGGCTTTCCTCTTCATTTGGCTTCCTACATCTTGGGCCGCACAACCTTTGTTGATGTGTTTATTTCTTGTGTATTTTTCTGTGGCTTTATAGCTCTGGGATGGAATGGCAATTCAGCTGTTCTTCTTTCTTGAAGAATAGTGGCTTTCTGGACCCCCTGGAAAACTCCTAATAAATGATTCTGCATCTGATTATGACAGTTTTGGTTGAAATTTATTCTTCTCAGTCTATTTTGTAATAACTACTCCCATTAGTTAACTCCATTAAATTAATCCCCTTTGACATGTCCCTCATGTATAGCTAGGGATTGTCTTTGTTGTATTTGATTTGATCACAGCTATTGCAGGTAAGTTTTAGATAATTGTTTTGTAGAAGGAAATTGTAGTGGGTATTGGTGTTCTGCTGCTTAACATATTTTGAGTTGGAAAGCTATTTAAAAGTTTTGAAAGAACTGAAGAAGTATTTGTAGGCGTATGAATGAACTCTCCATCTTCGTATGAGTTATACTTTCTTTTGTGGTGAGTTCCCAGATTTCACTTAAATACATTATGAAACACACTATGCACATCTATGTGTCTAGTGCAGCTGGGAAGAAGGTTTCAAGCTTAATCCAGATTAAAATAAAAAAGTTAAACAGAGAAACATCTGATTGATAGTTTCATGAAAAGATGCAAATGAGATTTCCTTGGCGTATCATAAGTAGTTGAGATGTGCAACTCTCACCAGGCTTTCAAAATAGATTTCTTACTGTCCTTTTAAAGTTATTTTCCTGATTATGAACTTTGAATAATTGAGTAATTACATATCAGAATAACAAACAGCACATCTGAGTATCTATCCATATTAGTGACCTTTCCTTTCTTGAACAGTGTGAAGTACAAGAGACCATCTGTGACTGGGGGATTGAGTTAGATCAAGTTAGAAGTCCTCAGCTGAGGAATTCTTTCGAGTGGTGTTGGTTGAACTTCATAAGCACTCTGTTAGGGCATGGATTCATGTCCTGCTGTTGTGGAAAGTGGCACAGAATTGGGCCATGGTACTGGCAGGTCTCTCACACAGCTGAGTAAGGGTATCCCCAAAATGAAAGGGAATTCTCCCAACTAATGGTTTTGACTCACTTTATGTTCCCTCTGGCATGTTGCTGTTGAGTGTATGCCCATCCTTTTGTCAGGTGGGCTGGGGTGGGGTTTGGACAGAGCTGTAAGGAAGGTAGGTGTCTGTATTCAACATGGAAGCATATGCTCAGAGACCTTCAGTTAATGGAACTCCAACGCCGAAAGAAAATTAAACTGAGGCATTTTCAAGTGTGAATGGATGTCGCCTGCTGTGTTTGCAGGGTTTGCTTTTGCTAGGCAGGCTAAAATTTGTAAAAGTTTTAACATTGCTGGGCAAGGTACATGGGGTAGAAACTGTGATAAAGGGATTAAAAAAAACTAACTTTGTTTCCTTTCGAGTTGCCTGGGATTTTTATCTGGGGAGAGGGAGCATTTAGAAACATAAACGAGGTGCAGTGTTTCANAAGCATAATTAAAAAAAATAACATGCTAACAAACTTTTTGTGTGGCTGCTGTGGTCAGATGGAAGTCTGCAATATATATATATATATCAACCTGCTATAATCAACCTGCTGCTGTCTTTGTTGGCATCTGCTGAGAAAAAGAAATTGTGTCAGGATCTAAGGATGGTGGCCCTTTAAACCTTTCACTCCTTTAAAGCTGTTGGGACAGCACTGTGGTGTAATCCTGTGCCAGGGATGCAGGCACTGAATAAGGCACGATGAGCTGTGAAGGGATGGCATCACCTGGAACCTCTTCTGGAGGATGATGTAGGGCTGTTGTCCAAGGCTGGAATGGGTTATGGTTGGTTGGCCTGGGAGCAGACAAGGCTTGTTGCTTGAACTGCTTCTGTGATGTAGCCAGTCTTCCCTGTGTTGTGCTGCTGTCTGGCATTTTTGTGACCACCAGNAACTTCATAAGCACTCTGTTAGGGCATGGATTCATGTCCTGCTGTTGTGGAAAGTGGCACAGAATTGGGCCATGGTACTGGCAGGTCTCTCACACAGCTGAGTAAGGGTATCCCCAAAATGAAAGGGAATTCTCCCAACTAATGGTTTTGACTCACTTTATGTTCCCTCTGGCATGTTGCTGTTGAGTGTATGCCCATCCTTTTGTCAGGTGGGCTGGGGTGGGGTTTGGACAGAGCTGTAAGGAAGGTAGGTGTCTGTATTCAACATGGAAGCATATGCTCAGAGACCTTCAGTTAATGGAACTCCAACGCCGAAAGAAAATTAAACTGAGGCATTTTCAAGTGTGAATGGATGTCGCCTGCTGTGTTTGCAGGGTTTGCTTTTGCTAGGCAGGCTAAAATTTGTAAAAGTTTTAACATTGCTGGGCAAGGTACATGGGGTAGAAACTGTGATAAAGGGATTAAAAAAAACTAACTTTGTTTCCTTTCGAGTTGCCTGGGATTTTTATCTGGGGAGAGGGAGCATTTAGAAACATAAACGAGGTGCAGTGTTTCAAGAGCTTTGTGCTGATCTCAGGCTCCTGATGCTTTCCCTTGCAGCTGAGCATCCTGTATAGATGGAAAGTGAATTGGACCGGGCTGTCTTGTCTGATGAGGGATAAGAGGAGGTGTCTTGTTCAAGATAATCTCCAGCCTAAAACTGTTGGCGAGTTCTGAAAGAAGTTTGGCTTCAAGCTTTGGCAGTGTCCCTTTAAGGAATACTGGTTTTAACCTTATTACTTAAAGCTCCTGTGACTTAGCTCTCTTAATGCTTTACAGCTAAGTGCTCTGCTAGACAGACGCCAGCATTTCCACCTTGGAGACCTAATTATTAAGTATAAAATAACTGCAGAATTACACTTTTGAGTGTTCACACACTCAGTTTATTTTCTTTGCTCAGGCCAATGTAGTAATACTTGGTTTAAAAAGCATAATTAAAAAAAATAACATGCTAACAAACTTTTTGTGTGGCTGCTGTGGT
>VYZS01077546.1:16706-33375 GCA_013400695.1 Neodrepanis coruscans | reverse complement strand
GAAACAAGGACATGTACTTGGTGGATTTGCATAGGAATTAGAGAGCATCTGCGCTCTTCAAATGCAGCAGCTGCGAAGCAGGTGACATAATCTAGGTGGGAATGTGTGAGCAACTGAATCTCGAGCAGGAGCTTGTATATAAATCGTTATATTCATATAACATACAGAAAGATGCTTTTGGAATACACCTGCAAAGCAAACGATAATTCATTACTATAGCAAGCATCAAGGACATTTTTTTTTCTTACAATTGTGTAAAAATTTCCTGTATTTTATTTTAAAGAAATATATCTTTTGAAACTTCTTAGTCCATTTGTTAAGATACTGACATAAATAAATATTATGCATAATAATTAATAATAAACATAAACAATAATGCTCTGACTTGCCCTTCCTCATTTCATTCCTACGGGACTGTATCCCTATACTATTCCATGGTACCTGTCCTTGTTTCCATTGCCTGTGCATATGCTTCCATCCCTTTAGTTTGACCAGTAGATACTGACTCAGCTGTGTCAATCTCTTGTTTTCCCTGCTTTATTTCTTGTTCCTGAGCTTCACTAGCTCTTGGACTCTATCAAAGACGTCCTTAATAATCTGCCAGCTCTGTCCTACCCACTTGTCATTGAGGCTAGTTTCCCTGGGGTGTCCTATTGACAAGCTTCTTGAAAAGCTGGATGTTTGCTTTTTCACAGTTATGGTGACTAATCTTACTCCTTACCCATATTTCTCAACACTGCAAACGGCACCTGTGCATGATCACTGCATCCCAGTCTGCCTCCACCTTAACATCGCCAATTTCCTCACTTACGTTCGTGACTATCAGGTCTGGTATCACCTGGTGTATCCCCTGCTGTACCCTAATAGGACTGTCTATTGCCTGGCTTTAAAAGCTATCCTCCATGCATTCCAGGAGTCTCTTGAGTTGCCTATAGATTTATATCTGCTAAAGCTTTAAGAGTTAAAGAAGCTGTTTCTTCCAAATGTGTGTCATTGTGACTATATTTAATAACTAAACAAGACTTAAAATAAGATCATTATAATGGACTCCAAAGATTCTTTTATTATACCTGGACCTTCCACAACTCTTTCCAGTTCTGTCCTTGGCCTTGGCTTGTTTTGTTTTAAATTGAATACAAATAACTATATATTTTCAACACGAGTTTGGAGTCACTTTCCTTGAGGTAATTTGTGTCACAAAATCAGCATTATTTAAATGCAGTTTGGGATTTTATTTATTGTTAAAAATTTAAATATTTTAATGCTATTCAACAAACATTTTTACCAATTGGTTAAATGATAAATATTTAAATCAAGTATTATTTACGCACGGGTTAAAATAAATCCTTCTATTTGTTTTCTTTATGCAAAATTTAGAAGCTTTATGTTGTTCATATGTGTCACAATATAATTACATTAGGCATACAGATGAAAAAATTAGAGTAATTGAAGTCTGCAGTTTAAACTCTAATTTGTTAGATTAGATCAAATCAAAAGGAAATTTCTGAGAAATGCATGTTTCTGACCTCTATATGGTAGGAGAGGAGCTGCTGAGAAAATGTGAAAGAAGTTAAAATATCCTACTTCCTTCACTCTAAAAAAAAATTGAGGGGGGTCCAATGAAGAGATAGGGCCTTTCTCTACACAGCACAGGTCTTTCTTGTAAAGCAGATCCCTCTACGTGTGATAGTCCCTGCAAAAAAGAAATGAATGCTGTATATGGACGAAGAACTCCAAGAGATGAAGTTGAAGCCCATTGCTGTGAGTACTGGACCGTACAATACTCAGTACTGTGCTGTTCTTGTCCCAGGGTGCTGGGTTATACTCTCCTGAGTTAAAACCAGTTTTCTCTGTATCATTGTATTTATTGTCATCTTTCTAGTAAACTGTAATTCTGACTTGTAATCTCTCTTGAATTCATTTCTCCCTCCAGTTTACTTTTAAACCAGCACAGATGTCAAATGGATTTTAATTTGAGCTTTGAGAATAAAATATCACAGTCCAACTGGAAGAAAACAACTTGTTCAGAGTATTTGAATATAAGACTGTGTACAGGTGGCAATTGCTTTGAGTTCAGTAAAAGCAGGCATGAATGTTGTTATAAGAATAAATCAGTACTGATATCTTCTGACATACAAATGTGCTTCCTTGGAAATATAATACCATGATAGAATTTTAATGATTTCAAAAATCAATCAAAAGCAAATAGACTAAAGAAAAAAAGAAGGTATGAAAAAATGATACTTAGTATGAAACAAAGCTAAAAATGGAGCAAAAAAAATGGAATGAGTGTGCTTATTAGAAGATCAGCAACACTCAAAATAAAAGCTAGATATAGAAATAGGGAGAAAACCCAGGAGAAAATAATCTTTCAGGTAGGTACATTTGTGTATCTTATGGCTTGTGTAAAAACTACTGACAGATTTGGAAAACTGGCCAGCCAGGACACCACTTTGTTGTCCTGATGGAAATGTTGCCTCTGGCTAACACAATATGATGATAAGCACTCTGAACTGTAAAGCAAGAAACGGATAAAAAATAGACCAGAATTTCAAGAAATTCTGAACATGCTCCTAGTTAGATTCAAATGGGGAATAGAGCTGTTAATGATTTTATTTTACAAAATTCTCATCTTTGTCCAGGAAAAGCCATATTTTCCATGTATATTGTTGATATTATTTCTTATTCCTGGTAGATTGGTCAAATATTTTAAATATAAGAAGCAAAATAACACGCATAGTAGTAAATAAAATAACAGTTGCACTGACATATAAAATAGAAATGAAGTTATTTCAAAATTATGAAGACATTATCCATTATCTTGATAGGTGAACTAGCTCCTGTGGATGTACAAATGCATTTGTATCTGTTTTAAGGGGAAGTACTTTATCAGAAAAATGGAACAGATGTAAAGAAAATAGAATGACTGTGTAAAGGGATATCTCTGTACTGATGTGTTTTTAACCAACAAGTAAGATATACGTAACAAAAGAGAGCATTTTGATCTGTTCAGATTATTGTTCCTTTTGCCAGAGACAATTTCAATCATAAGCAACATTTTTAGAGAGTTGATGGGATTTTTACTTCCATATAGAGTTTTCTTTTTCCCATCTATAAAAAAGCACATTAAAAATAAAATAAAACACATCAGTTCTGCAGCTACACACTAAATAACAGGCTAAATGGCTTTAATTTAGGTGACAAATTGGTATAATAATGCAATGTCACCCTCTGATACTGCCTTACTGAACAACTGACCCCTTGAAAAAGAAGAAGTTATAATCACTTTTTCCTTTGGAAATATCTCAAAACTTGTACTGAACTTTATTGTTTTTTCTTCTTTGCTGTTAGCATCTCAGTAGAGTAATGATGAACTTAATACCACATCTCTCGTTACTAAGAGAGTTTTAACATTGTCTACATCAGTGAGAAATTACTCAGTGTATGAATCTACAGAGGCTTCTCAATCTTAAATATTCTGTAATATGGTGATGACAATCAGAAGAAAATGGACTCTGGTGTCCTACACTCCAACAACTGTTACCTGATTTTTTACCTGTAATACATGTTTTAATTGTAATTACGTTTTTTTTTAATCAATGGATTATATATACAAGAATTAAAAATTAATGCAACGGCACCTTCCCAAGCTGACTGGGCAGATCATCGCTTTTGTAGCATCTTTAGCTTTTGGCTGCAGTGGCCAAGGCATAATGAGGATTCTATAAAAACAGAAGCAAGATCCCATATGAATTACAAGCTAGTATATCAAATGCTAATATCAGGGGTTACTGTGAACATAGCTGACATGTTTGACCTCGAAGAGAAAGTTCTTTAAGTTATGTGTCAGTAGGTCTAAAATCGGCCTAGGCCTCACGCTTCAAGAGACAATGAAATGAGGCTTTCCTTTGTGTTTTGACAGCTATAAGTGATAAATGTTATTCTATTGTCTTTAAGACAAATAATATGCCAACCAATCACATAAACTATAGGGATGCATGATTGAGACCCCTCAGAGATTCATCACGTGATTATGTAAGAAACATATAAAAATCAGTGCATTTTGCAATAAAGCTGTTCCTTGTTTGCAATGTGTCTGTGGCCTGTGTCGGTCTGCTTCGCCTGCTTGGGACCATGCCAAAATACAGCCATAGGTTACTACTTTTCTTTTAAAGGAGTCAAATTTAGACATTAGCTGGAAAAAAAAAGCATGCATATTACTTTCAAAATTGGATGTGATATTCATTTTATTTTTCCCACTTTCAATTCACTGCACTGGTTTCAGGTAAAAGGCTTTGAATTTCTGTTCTCACACTGCTGCTCTCTATTGCATAAATGATCATGATTTTAAGAAAATATGGATGCACAGAAAAATGGAAAAGGCTAAAAATAATTTGCCCTGCGCCTTAGTACCCTCTGACATACCTATGAAAAAAATCTCTTTGGAGATGAACAGTGATGATATTACTATTCATTTTGAAAGAAATCTGATATACCACAGAGGTATGTAAATGCTTTTTCATGTCGTTCCTTTCTACATAGTGTTTTTGTGATGAGCTCATGATGGAGAAATTTCACCACCAGAGTTGACAGAGTTGCCAGGAAACCTTCAATTCCATATGGGTGCCTCTTTGTCCCACTAAGCCACAGGAGCTCTGAGCTACTTTATGCTCCGTGACTTTTCCAGAAATTGGTTTTAGGCAGAGAATTTATTGAGATCTGCCTCATTTAGTATCTATAAAGAACTTAGTATCTCGCAAAGAACTCATCTCATTAACTTTGTGCATCACAGTGCTTTTTTTTTCCTTTGCACAAGAGGACATGGTCTGGTCCATGAAGATTAGCAGAGCTTGCAAGAATAAATTCCACCACGCCCTCTTCTGTTAAAAAATCTACTTAATAAACCAGTAGAGGCTGGTCCTCCACATTTTACCTCTGACTGATTGATACTGGCTGTATCAATCAAGAGTTCACCCCCAGTGTGTAAAGGAAAAATGATGCTATCACAAAGTCTTAGCTAGTTTTGAAAAAGGTAAATTTGTAAGAGATAAAGACATATTATTTGCAGACTTTCTGAAGCCTTACTTGAACACTGTGTGATTTACAGACTTTTGGGTTTGGGCTGGTTGGGTTGTTGCTTTTTTTTATTTTCTTTTATGACTTTGAACTAAGAAAGAAAAATCTTCTAAGTAAATGGCAAGAAAAAATGCTTAGGACAAAATTATATTTTCTTGAATCTTTGTTATGTGTCTTTCTTGTGAAGAGTGTGTACATGTCCGTTTTTATAATATAATGTCTTTACTCTGGCAAAATCACTAGTTTTCAGGGGAAAAAATAAGGATTAGTTTACCTTTAATGTCAGCACTGGGAAAAAAATTAAGCAGTGGATAGAGATTACCACTTTTAATGTTTTTCCTTTGGTGTCAATTATTTCAAATCCAGGTTTCAGTTATTTCTATGAAAGTGTGGTAGTCATTTAGACCATGAATATCCTTAAACAGATCAAAGACTACCAGAAGATTGATACATGTTGCAGAATTATATTCTTTTGCTTTCACTTAGCCTTCACAGACTCAAAGCAAAAGTCAGTAGAGCCCACTCTTGGCATAAAAAGTGAATGAATGCATTTGTGTCTTTAAGTCTTTGGATTTTGGATTAAAGCAGAATCACTGCAATGCAGAATAAAGCACCTACAGGTAAGAAGCCTGAGAACATAGGTATCCTTCCTATTTTTAGACAAAAAAAATGAAAACCTAGTAATATACTGAAATTATATTTGGCTCACCAGTGGGGATAAAAAAGGTTGTTTAAGCTCTGGGCTCTGATAAGATCTGAGATTTGGTTCTGAGCCTTCAGAAAACCCAAATCCTTGGAGATTAGTCTTTTTATGACAAAAATCCCTCCTCTCTTAGTGCAGAATGCGCACAGCAGTGGTCAAAGTTCTAGCAAGTATCGTCATCAACGTTAGCACTAGTAGTTTTCACACTGATACATTTTAACTGTGCTGCTCAGCATTCTCAGTTTCTGAAGTCTGCTAATTTTGTGTTTGAGTGCTTCAAAATCAATAGCGTTTTTAAAGACCTGGTTGAATTTTCTATGCATCAGCTGAATGCTGACTACCTGCAGCTGAAGCTGCATAAATAAAAGTTGTGTCTGTCTTAAGGACTTTACATCCCAGTGCATAGTTTAGGTATATAATATGTTGAATGATGATACATCCAGAGGCTACAAAAATGTTTCAGACAGAGAAGCAGAGAAGAAAGCTAGCACGGTTGAAATGTCCTCATACAGGATTAAGCAGCTGAGAAGATGTTGCTCGATAAATGAAGAAAGAGAACAAATACAGTAAGCCTCAAGATGTACTGCACAGGGAAAAGATACTACTAAGTGCCGCAAAAGTAAGAATGTGCAGATCTTAAGAGATTTTTGAATCCTTGTAATCCTGTTTTCTGAGAAAATTTTAAATAGGAGTTCTAAACAGCAAAAATTACTGTAAAATGTTTCATTTAAGATCTTAAAGTGTATTTTATAGATCAGTGATATGTAGGCTGAAGGTTTTCTTTTTATTTGAAACTATCACTGCAGTAGTTTAATGGAACAGATGATACTCAGTCTTACTCTGAAACTGACTATCCTTTTTCTAAAGGGGATAATTGAATATATTCTATTTCCTTCTTTCACAAATATCTTTGATACTTGTGATTTTTACTGGAGTTACTTCAAGATTTAAGAATCTATGTAGTGAGAACATCCTTTATTTCTCTTCTTTCTTTTTTATCCTTCCTCCCTCCCTCTCTCTCTCTCCCTTCCGTCCTTATTGTCTCTTTTCTTTCTCTCTTTCTCTCTCTTCCTCTTTAATTCATCTCTTTCTTTCTCTCTTCCTCTTCATCCTACCCCTTTATCCAAAACCCACTGCTGTGTGCTTAAATAGTAGAAATAGGATACCAATTTCCATGCCAAGTGTGCAATTTACTAATAAAACTTTTTGCAATTTTGCAGACCCTCTGACTTTCATCTTCCCTTTTGACCACAAGCATTTACAAATCTTGGTGTTCCTCTCCCTTAAGAGTGGGAGGTTACAAAATTTAAGTATTAAATTTCCCAGAATCTCCAGATATTTGAAGAAAGAGGACAAATAGCCTTATCATCCTCCTTAGTCAGTATTGTGAAAACACAAGTGGGTTGACCTTTCTAAAAGACTATCCATAAGATGGCAGTTCTGTTGTGGAATCAGCCTTTGTTTTTGAAATGCTCTCATTTAAGTTCTTCGAGGTAAAAGATAAAAGTGTCAGAAATTTTTTTTACTGGCTGATTTGCTTTCTAGATGCAGAAAAGCAAGTGTGTATGTGCACATAACTGGTTGTCTGGGAGACTTAGCTAAGCTAATAGAGTATCAGTTTCAAACCCTTGTTTAATCATTCTATCCAATACACTATCAAGCAGAACATTAACCATATACTTCCCTAACCAGTGCTCAGCCCCCTGGGTGTCTCTCTCTGTCAAATGACACATCTTTGTATTTTATTTTGGCTCTGACATAATGTGAATTTGTCTTTTGACCAACTTTGTCTAACCTCACTAGTACTTGTTTAAAAAACTCATTTAAAAAGTTCAGTTGTTTATGAAGAAAAACATAGAGCGTGGGAAGACCAGACAGTTTTTCTCTGCACACGACTTGCAAATTCTGAATGAGGAACTTTATGAGTGCATAAGAAAGTACTACCCTCCCAGCATGCCTCTGTTCAAGAACAACTTCCTACAGGAACTGTCATCTGAAGAGCAAAACTATGAAAACAGTTTCATTCAAACTATATAAGAAGATGTTAGACATCGGATTTTTTTTTCACCAGTTTCATTCATCTAAGAAAAAAGAAAACTCTAAACAAAGGCACTGTCTGGGCTCCCTCTATAATCAAGAGAGAGAAAAAAAATTCCAGAGAGAGATTTACTTCAAATTTCACAAAAACCTTCAGATGGAAATGTTCAAGTGTTAGTAAGATGTGTGCTATCTTATACTAACAGTGCATATGCTGCATGCAATAAAAATCTTTAGAGAAAGTGTGACTACTAGGGTATAATTGTCTCTACACACTTCTGAAAGTAATAAACTGTATTCAGCATCACTCCTGAGAAAAATAATAGCTAATACACTCAGATCTTCTAATGGACCAGCGTCTGTAAATTTCTTTGACTTTTCCTTTTAAATTCCATCCTGTGTTATCCATTTACATGACTGAAGATAAAAATATATCCTGGAGAAAATAATTTAGTAATAAAGTCAGCATAACACAAATATATTTACGTAATATAAAGACAACCATTGTCGACTCCAATAGACATCTAGGAATTTTATGAAAGGTAAGGAAACTCTTTATTTTTTGTCTCCTGAGCCACAATGCATGAAGGAGAGAGAAATTTCGGCTGTTCACATAGCTGGGGAAAGTGACTTTCTGAAGAATCATATCACGGAGGTTTTTCCTATTCAATTTGTCTACAATTAATTTCATAATCATGCTGAACATAATCTTTACGATGTCACATGCATTAAGATCCTTTCCCTCCAATGAGGGAACCAAGGCAAGTGTTTCTACATTGCTTTCACCATACTTTCAAAAACCTTGTTAAATTAGAGAAGAGGACATTCAACATCCTGGAGGAGATACTGCACCTTGAAGCACTGACTCATTAAGTAATGTTTATGTATAAATGTCATTAGTTTCCCTTTCTATCAGATGTTCCCCTTAGCCAAAGGACTAAATACTGTTATCAATATTCTAACATCATTCAGAAACATTAATTAACCCCCTTTGCCTACTATATATAAGTAATTATTATATACATATAGTTCCATGGTAGTTGATTTCAAAGGCTTAGAGTTGATGTAGGAACTCTAAATAGATGTTTTCAATAACTGCACAGCTTATAACAGAAGTGAAGAATATGTGACAAATTGACCTACTGCTGTCTCTGCCTTCAGCTTTTCCTGTGACTGGCTAAACTAGCTTCAAATAAGCACTTTGGTTTCTAGTAAACGCTATTTATACTCTTTTCTCGAAAGAAAACCTAAGTAAGGGAACTTTGAGATATATTTATTATTTGGCCACTTGGTTTTACAGACATTAGTAAGAAACAGACAGGCTATTTCCTTTTATCATGGGCTTTTAGGCTCCAAATTAAATTGGTCCCAAATCGAGTCCTTCCATAGATGCATAATCTGGACAAAATGCTTTCTGTTGTCATGTCTTTATTACACACGTCTACTTGTCAGTCTCTATCCCTGTTGCTATATCATCATATCTATCCTGTCTCAGAGGGTTCATTGTCTTTGCCACTGTCAAGCAAGGAAGAGACACTACTAGGACAGATGACCTGAATTGGCCAACAGGATATTCCACACCAAATAACATCATGCTTGGAGATAAAAATAGGAAATGAGAGAATGGAGTAGGGAGTGGAATGGATAGAGAAGGTTGTTTTGCAAGGCAGTAATTGCTTGAAGGCTGGATGGGCACCAGTCTCTTGTGGGAGGTGGCAGGTAATTGCCTTTGCATCATGAACTTTTTGTGTTGTGTGTTTGGTTTTTTTTTAATTTCTTCCCTTCCCTTATTAAACTGTCTTTATCCTTTTCCATGAGTTTTTTACTTTTGCTCTCTCTATTGTCTCTACCATCTCTCTGCAAGCAGGGGGAGTGAGCAGTTGTGTGAGTGTGTATCTGTTGGTCAGTGTCAACCCACACCAGTAAGTTATTCAAAGCCATCACAGTGCAGCTTTTCAGAGATCTGGTTATCTGGGACTTCCACGAACTAAAGCAAAAAGCTTTATGTTATCTGCAGCTTGCTATATAACATCAAAGTGCCAAAGACTACAATACACCTACTATTCAATCTGACCCAATTTTAGTGTCTTCCAGGCTGTGCCAGAATTCATCCAAACTGAAAGCTAATGCCCAACAAGAACTTGACTTCCATTGTTTGAGATCTCTGCATAGGTAATTCAAGAAAATATTTTCCCCAAAGTAAATTTTCCACAGACACTTTTTAAGGACCTGCAAAACAGGTGTGAATTGTCTCCCTCAATCAAGTCGGAGATATGTGAAATCTTGCTTCTATAGCACTGCAGTCTTTCAGATTCTACTTCTGTTCCTATCTTGAAGAGTTTTGCTGTCACCTTGTGAAAAGACTCTCACTAGAGAGGCAGAGTATGAGAGCTTTCCAGAGGCTTCAATAGCAACAGGATTAAGCCATGATTAGCTTCTGTAGGATATGGGTCAAACCTTGGATAAAGACTAAGAAATGGACCTGTGTTTGTTCTATAAATCTAACATAGTACATCTCAGCCTTCTTATTGCCAGATTCATATGTCTTATTTTTAGTGACCTAAAATATTTATGAAACACATGTCAATATGAACATTCAAACACATTAATACAGATAAAAAGACTGCAGTTGCAAGCATCTACATTATCATGTACTTGTCAACTTCTGAGCTCTCTGAGATGTTTCATTAGTTATATATTTTTATATTGTGTCCTTGTACTGAACGTTCAAAGATATTTTCTCTATTTAAATCTGCACTTGAAAAATGACCTGAAAATGATCAGTTGGAAAGATTACCACCATAACCTGTTTATTCCTTAGCCAAATGTACTGACTCGGGTAAATTACTTGCCTCCTTGAATTTGTCACTGTGCCTGACAGCTTGCTCATATATCCAGTTATGATTATGCATTGATTTAAATGATGAATAAACTATATAAATCTAAGATAAGCATGGAAAAACTTACTGTTTCAACATTCTTCCTTATAATAAATTGTTTAGACAACTTATGGAGCTGAAATTCCAATTATTAGAACAAGTTAATAATGTAACACATGAGCCTAAATGACACGACTGTTCTCTGAGTACTGAAGAAGATGAGCTCTTGAAAAGAATCATGCAGCAGAAGGCAGAGAAATTATTTGTACTAATCTTTGCTGTTGGAGCTTATGTTGTCTTTCATTTTTCTTAAAATGAACATGTTAATTTCTTAATGCCTATGGAGAATGCAGCTACCAAACACCCTCCTCAACATGGCTACTAGGACTGTCTTCTGAACACACAATAGAAAATATAAAGAAAGGAAAAGGTCAGTTTAGTGGAATAGTTTAAATAAACTATATAGATGTGTTAGAGACTGACCTTATTTTCTTTACTTATTTTTTTATTTTATAGGCAGATTTTTTTTTTTAATGTAATAAAGACAAAATTTACCTTTTCCTGACTGTAGGTATTTCTCAGTGTTGTCATGTCATTTCTATCATATATATATTCTCTGTGAAAGCAGATCACCAATTACAAGTTTGATAAAACTGGAGCTAATGATCTTCCAACTGACTCTCACATAGTTGTTGGGAAGACTCAGTTGAAGCACTGTTTCTGTTGAAGGCAACATGACAAAAAAAATAAAACTAGCAAATTGATATTCACTGTTTATGTTTGACTCATAAACTGATTTAAAATACCTATTTAATATTATAAACAAATTGCTAATGTGACATAATTTAATCTTATATGGGTCTAGAAAACAGTTTGCCATTGACAACAGCTGTATTCCCAACACTGCTGATCTGGCAACTTGTGGCAGTACATATCATTACAGTAGAGAGGCAAAATTATTTTATACATCATTCATTCTTTCTGTGAATCAAGACCAAGAACCTCATCTGTCATTTTCCAAAACACAAGGGACTTTAAAAGAAGCTTGTTTAGCAAGTAATATTAGCACTTTCTGTTTGCCAGTCCCTGGAAAGGAACACGTTTGGTCGCTTACACCAACAAAGCAAATGCTAAAAAAAAAGTTAACAGATCACTTCAGGTACCATATTCAGTTAACCCTTGATACGTTTAAACTGAAAGAGGGTACATTTGTATTAGATATTAGGAAGAAACTCTTTACAGTGAGGGTGGTGAGGCAGTGGAACAGGCTGCCCAGAGAAGCTATGGATGCCCCATCCCTAGAAGTGTTCAGGGCCAAGTAGATGGAACTTTGAGCAACATGGTCTAACAGAAGATGTCTCTGCCAATGGAAAGGGGTTTGGAACAAGATAACCTTTAAGGTCCCTTCCAACCCAAAACAATCTATGATTCTGTGATTATATGATAACAAGGCTACCAACAAAGGTACTATGGTGGTGCTGCTTTTTACTTTCAACAAGTTGAAACAAACGAAAGAGGTTATTTCTTATAGTCACAAAACTAATAAAAGGTGCCAATAAAACCTGCCATCTGAGCAGACAATATACCATGCCTGACAGAGGGATGAAAGTTTCCTATAATGCTGTTTCCAGTCACAGATACCAGTTAATGCTGTAGTTGTTTCTAAAAAAAAATAAAAATCTAATCATGTCAGATGTATTCTTGCTGCTGCTGAAACTAATAAGGACAACACAGAGGGAAAGACCATCTTATACATCTTAAGTATCTAACTACTATTTTTCTTCCTCTGGATGTAGCAATGGTAAATTTTGCTTCCAAATCTGAAACCTATAAAAAAACACCAGCCCTGAAAATTCTTTCTTGAGTCCCCAGGCTATACTATCTGATAATAAAGCTGCTTGAAATTGTTTGCCAGAGATGAGAACTGTAGTTGTGTTGATGATCCCTGCCTTCGAAAGCTTTTCAAGATAACAGTCAAGTTCAACTTTTTCTAAGTCTGTCTGAACTTTGGGTATAATCTCTTTAAAGCTCATTAAAGCTAAGCTCACCAAGCTGGGTTTTCCTTCCCACAACATTTTTTTCCCTTACATTTGAAAACTTCAACAGCCTATCAAGGACTCTGTGAAGAACCCTGTTTACTTCAGATTCTCCTTAGAAGAAAGAAAGAAACATGCAAGCTTGAAAAATAGTTTGAATATTTCCCACTGCAAGTTTCAGTTGTTCCACTTTGGCAGATTCTGCTCAGTTTTGTCATGCATAGGTCCAAATGTGGGCATTAGTAATCCACTTACACAAGTAAATTCAAACCAAGATCAGTGTTTTGAATTGCCTCTGACATCTAAGTCCAATATCATGATTTTAACTCACCTTCATGTTTTAAATAGTAAGCTGAACTGAAAAAAAGATCTACATCTTCTCTATACCGGCATGGTTTTTAAGCATGTTTCTATCGAGGAAAAAATAAATAAATATAGAACATATCTGGATACAATATCCTAACAGTGCCAAATAACCTGTTCTCCTTTGGGACACTGGTGTGTTATGCCAGCCAGTCCTTCAGGCTCTGCTTCAGACTCAGCATGGATACCCCAAGAAACTCAAAAGTGTGAAGCCTAATATCAATTCCAATAGAACCATTTTTATCAATTACAATAGAACCATTATCATTATTATTTCTCTTGTCTGAACCAAGGATAATGGTATCAATTAAACTTAAAAGTGGTAAGGTTCTTACAACAGCTGAGGCTCAGGAGAGAGGTCTTAAAGTTCATATTACCTTCTATGTAAGTAACTGGCAGGGAAAAATAAGGAATTTTGGCATTTCTGTGCTTTTGTCAAAGCCATAATGGCAATAAAGGTCTGATTTGTTCCCAGGTTGAATTAATGCTTGAAAACTGACAGATGATGTGTAAATGGAACAGGTGAATTCAAGATATGTTTGTCTGTGTAACTGGAATGGAATAAGCAGGTAGAGTGGGAAAACAGTCAGGTATTGAACATGCCTTTGGTATAGAATGAAGTTGAATTTTTGTATGTGTTTTCAATATAGGTACTGCAATGGGGTTTTAAACGGGTTTTTCACTTATGTTTTTCAGTATTCTTAAAGAATTAATGAAAAATTGTTATGGTTTTGAAACCTTGGATTATGAGGGTGTTGCTTTCATTTGTTTTCTGTTTCTTCTCGTCCTTTTGCTCCTTGGAGCCATGCTTGCTGTAAAACCCGGGCCGCCTTTGACGGGTGACTGAGGGTGTGTGTGTCCTACCCTACCACGAAGTCACAATCCTTCGCTGCGTGCTGGATTCGGTGCCAGAAGCGGGGGGAGGGGGGGACCCCTTCCCCCCAAGAAATCCACATGCGCGACATGGAGGCAGACAGGTTGATGGCATAACCAGAGGAAGGGATCAAATTGGAGCTTGGAACTGTTTTGGGATTGGAGAGACCGGACGGAGAGGGGTTTATAAAAAGGGAACTGGGGTTTCCAGGTGCTGTTCAGGACTGCTGCTGGATTTTTTTCGGGGGGAGGGCTGGCTTGCTGTTTTTAGGAGAGGCGATACCAGGTCCTTTTCTGGGGCAATTTTTCTCTGGTTTTCAGTCATCTGGACTGAGGACAGATTTCCACTGTGTTTTCCTCTGCCCAGCGAATGCAGAGAAGAAAAGTAGCCGAACATTTGCCCTCCATCAGCAGCAGAAACCGTTAACTTTCATGGAGTCATGTTGGGTTTTTTCCCTTTCGATAATCATTTCAGTTTTTTGGGGGGGAAGGGGGTCCCTTTGTCTCTCTTGGCATGGTCAGGGAAGGGAGTCACTTTTTTTTTTTCGGGGGGGTGTCGAAGGGAAGGTGCCCGGGCGGTTTCGTGTGGGTTACTGGTTTTTTTCTTTCCCTGTGTCAGGTCTTGGAGGAGATGGTGGCAGGGGAGAGGCAACTGGCACCCTTTTTCCCATACATTTGTGCCATATTTCCCATTTTTTTCTTCCTGTTTAAACTTAATAAATTCTGTCGCATTTTTTTCTTTAATGAGCTCTCATCCAGAATTTGTGGGTAATTAACCCCTTCCTGCCATTTCTAACACAGACAAAAATGTATGAATGCATTTGTACTTTCCCAGCTGCAGACCACGTTTAACACTGTACAGTAGAATTGACAGGAGTATGTTATGAATTCCATATGGAAAGCAGATTTTCAGTGTTGAAAGCATGACTGAAATGTATAAATTGTTTCAGTCATGAAACACCTTATATATTTCCTCTAGAAAAACATTTCTGCTACTTTTAAAAAACTAACTGAGGCAAAATCTAATTAATTTTTTTTAATTTTCCTGTTTTAGCTTCCATCCCTTTAATTCTCCATACTTTTATATTTTATGTCATGTGGATGAAAGAGAAAAATATAAAGACAAAGACATTGAAAACAAACATGTAATCATAAAGAATTCTCGAGCAATGAACCACACACATATTGCAGGTAGTGCTCATAATGCAATAAACTGGTTTTAACGAGTCAACTCTAAATCATATGGTACTCTTTAATAGAACTATTCCATGCAAGATAATATTCATGTCATTGGACCCAAATGATAAATGAAGGAATGGCATTTCTCTTATCTCCATCACTTTATGTTTCTGTATAAATCTCTGCTATTGAAAATCTCTGCTACTCATTGCTTACAATTCTTATGAATATATCCTCAGAGAGTGTTCAAACATTTATAGCTTGTTTAATTTATAAAGTAATTATGCTTTAAATATGCTTTTTTTTTCCTGCAGAGTCTAGTCCTAACATGGCTCAAACTCATCATTTTATTCCCAGAAGGTGTCATTGCAAGAAAATCAGTATTATTATTCTCTAGAAGATGTATACAGTATTGCAATGTATGCTTAATTCTCAACTGAAGAAAAACTGAAGGAAGCAAAAGAACCATTCTAAGCAAATATTTCTAATGGAATGATAAAAGCATTCAGATTTACTCTAGATGACATGTATCATAAAACTATATTAAAATATTTTCTTTTTAGTAAAAATTTTTCACCGGTAATGACAGAATTTCCTCATGGTTGTTTCTTGTATTTTTGGAAATGTAATGAGATTTTGATATTCATCAGTGTTCTAGAGGCAGAAAAAAATTGTGGTAAATAATGTTTTATATGAATTTAAAAGTATATAAACTAAAAGTAGCCTTACTTTCCTAGGACCTTCACTTTTACCTTAACAAGGTAATGTCAAAGAAAATTGTTGAGATTCAACAAGGAATTTGCAGGATGTACCAAGTCAGAGAAAAAAAAAATTAAATCTGAAGATTTTAACTTACAACAGATTAATATTTTGTCTTTTGTTTTTCTTTCCAGCCATTCTCTGTTCTTTAAGGCCAGAGCCTGAAATAGATTGAGGCAAAATGCTAGTTGGTTGCTGCGCTGAAAGACAGTCCACTGATTTATATATATAAATCTGTGATAAGTTGTGAAATTTGAATTTTGAACATGAGAGAAAGACAGCGCATATCTATTTTCTTCTGAGGTCCTGTGTTCAATCAACAAGAATTGTAATTGAAGCCAATAGAATTGGCTTAATTAATTAATTAATTAATGCCAATAGAATTCCAGTAACAAACCACTATGCTAAAGACATAGCTTACCTTGGAAATGTTCTTTTGTGGATTGAGCTAACATCAATTTATTTGAAAATAAATAAACAACTATTAGACATACAAGAATATTTTGCTAATACAATCATATTTATACAAATGCTTTTACCAATGTGACTTTATCAGAAGTTGATAACATGAAAAAACATATTAAGAGACATATATTATAAAACTGATATATATATATATATAATATATATATTCCAACTGCTTTGGAAGAAGCCTCACGTGACATACTGCATCTTAGTCTTTGCTACAAAAGCAAAAAAATTGTAGTGAGGATAATTTGAGATATTCAAAGAAGCTTACACTATAACTTGGGAGATGAATCACA
>VYZS01077546.1:0-14283 GCA_013400695.1 Neodrepanis coruscans | reverse complement strand
CTATTTCATTCATATGACTTTCCTAATTATTTTCAGGTCTACAGGCCAAAATGAATTATCTTTTACTTTTTTTTGCTTGTTTACTTTCATCTACCTTAAGATATTGTTTCAGTCATAAGAAAAGCAAATGTGATAAATGTTTCTGTAACAAAAGAAACCCTTAATTTTTTAAGTTGGGAAGTTTTTTTATATGGAGTAGGACTTCTATATGTGTTAGTGAGCACTGTTTTACAGCAGCATTTTTCTTTTTTTCATAAGGTAGTATAGTTGTTTTTTCCTTATTGACATGCTTGAGGTTTGTATTTAAAAAAAAAAAAAAAAGCAGACAATAATGGTTAAATTAGAAATACTTTCAGAAATAATGAAATGTGAAAGGAAAGTCCAATGTGCTAATATAATACATTGCTAGTATATTCCTAATCTCTTAAAAATAAATTGTTTTAGTTACGAAAACAAGCAAAAAAACGCAAAACATCTCCTTGCAATTTAAATTCTAAATGTACTACATGATCTGGCCTGAAGGAAACTGTACAATCCAGAAAGGAATATTTCAGACTCGTTTGTTGATTTGGGAAGCCTGATGCCAACAAATACGACTGAAACGTATATTTGTACATAGGTGCAAATATAAGAAAATATTACTTTCCTAAAATTCTACTTCATAAAGAAGTGTGAGTGTCTTACAGGTGTGAGACTTGCTACGAAGACTAAAGAGAAACATTCAATTAATAAAGTGCAATGTCAAATCTGATTAATGGAATTATCTTCTTGTGTAACACATCTATATTTTGAAATAACTTGCTACAAGGTCAACAACCAAGCAAAATTCAGGAATAACTCGAATCTTGTTTAAAGAGTAAGAATATTTGCTCCAGAAATTTGAGAAAAGCCTGCATCAGTACTATAATGCAATCTATCTCCCATCTTCAACCTTAAACTGAGACAAATCATGGAGATTCTTCCCATTCCATCCAGATTTTATTAGTAAGAAGACACCTAAAGAGAATGCCTTCAAGGAAAAGAATAAAATCATACTATAAAAAATTCATCTACAAAACACCCCTGAACCACACCACAACATTTGTTCAGAGATAATGGTTAAGAGCCGAGAAGTGCTGGGTGACTGTTGTAGTAATGTGATTATTGATAAAAGTTGCTTTGATGATAAAAGAACTTGCCTAGATTTTCAGATACTCAAGTTTATCCATGTGCTGCTTTGAAAAAACATTCCAATATTCACAATAGTGTTTGAATGTGTCCCATTCTAGACTTTAAGTTTCCACACAGGGGCAAAAGCATATTCAGTATATTCAGTAGTATCCCAGATGATACCGCTAGCAGAAAACACTTCAATGGAAGAAAAATTAATTATATGTCAAAATAGATTACTGTGGAAACCAAGAAAAAAAGCTACTGGTTCTGACTAGGCCACATCTAGTCATGCCTAACCACAAAATCAACACAGAAGTAGCAGGACTGAACATGTGGAAGAAAATAAATATCTGACCTTGTTCCAAGATGCATGACTGAAACACAAAAACTGAATCCAAAACCGACCACTGGAGCCAGGACCATAACAAAAATAAAATAATAACATTAGGTTTCTCTCTGGAAAATGTCACAAAACAGCCTCAATACATTCATTTTTAATGCTTCATGAAGGACTAATCTGTAATTAAAGCTTTACAAAAATTCAGACTGCCTAGACAGAAGAATATATTTTGAAAGCCTTGACAAAATAATGCAAGGTCAAAGTAAGAGAGACTACTGGTTCTATTAACACAACAAAAGAGCAAATATCAAAGCAATCTCTGGAACAATTGCAGCAACTAAGTCACTACATGCCAAAAATGAACCATGCATAACAGAGAAAAAGAGACTAGAGGTTTATGCAGAAGAGAAAACCCAAAAATTCTCTATCAAACTGCTAATCATCAATGTAGTTGATACATGCTCAGCAACTGAATGGAATTCATTCCTGAAAATAAATTTTCTATTAGTTCTGAATGCATGATGTAAACGGGGATAAAAAAAAAAAATTAAAAAGGGACTTCAAAGGCAAATGCCATTCCACAGTCCAAACCTATATCTGTCTGTGTATGATACTGATGAAAGCTAAATGGAAATGGAGTGATTTGATATGCTACTGCTGGGATTAGTTCTGATGGCAATACTGTGCTGTCCTGTAACATTAACTGTGTTGCAGCATGATCCAGCTTCCTTGAGGTCTGCAGGGGTGTCTCCTTTCACTGAAATGGGAAATGTATCATCTTCTTAATAAGAAAGGAAAGGTAGGGAGAGATGACAATCTAAATAGTGGAGTGCTTTCATTGCCACTGCTTTCAGCCTAGCCCAGTATACAGAAAAGTTACATTGCCACATATCAACCTGAGATGGAAATTGTGACTTTAGTGAGTCACAGACTATAATAATCTCCCAGTTTCTCCAAACAGAATGACAACCCTCAGCCTGCACCCAAACCACTGTATTCCCCCTGCCATATTTTATGTCATGAGGCAAACTAAAGGTGGAAAGACACTTTGTGTATTCCCCACTGCTGCATTCCTTGGTCATCAGAGTGAAGAAATATATCTCAGTGGAGTCATCTCTCTTCTAAATACAGTTGTCATGGCTGTGGCATGCACTGTAGACTGAATAAGCCATGGCCTGACCCCAAGTCTTACTTTTTTCTGGATGCATGTGATAGAGAAATAGGTCTAATAAAAATATGCCAGATGCAAATCTGTAGTAATAAGGGCAATGGCTATCTTCTTAACCAACGTGTGCCCAGGTTCTTTTAAGAAAAAAATTCTCACAATACCTTTAATTCTTTTGTGCTATTTTCCTGCTGAAAAGCATTTCAAAGCACTTCATCTGCCTAATGAAAAAGAGAGGCTGCTGACCTTCCCTTTTACAAAAACCTTTGAGAGGGATTCACCTCACCTAAGCTTGGCCCTATACAGAATAGTCCTCTAACTCAATATTCATTTTGGAATCCTTCTTAGAAAATATTGCACTTACTGAACACTCATTTCAGGATGTGTTGTGTCATGTTATCAAAGAACCACATGTGTATGTAGTTGGCATAAATTATTCTCCTTATGTCTTTTTGTCCTTTATGAAAAATCTGTCTTATAAGATGCTGTCTTGATCTCTTTTTTTCTTCCTGAGGCTTAGCGTGTTTTGATTATAATGAAAGGCATGTTAATTGACCACTCAAAGACTGAGTCTATACTTCAGCCACAAACTTACACATCTCAGCTATTTTTAAAATAGCTGGTCTGGTGTGGCTGCAGTTTAATCAAGACAGTACGGAGCTTAGTGCAGACTAAGCATTTCTCCTCTGTACAGACAGTATTATTGTTATTCTTACAGTGAAATTACATCTAGAATCCTTTAGGTATGTCCTTTAGAGTATGTTATTGTAATTGGAACTCAGAGCTTTTTAAGGACATAGTAAGAAGAATACAAAAAGAAAAAAGTGAAAAATATGTCTCAAGTGATGCATAAGCTCAGGATGTCACTAAATCTCATAAAATAAAAATGACAAGATACCTTTTCCAGAAAGCTATTAGGAATCCCCATTTATGCCTAATACTTTTATGGCCCATCTTAGTGATAGTACAGGGACATACAATTATAAAAGTTAGGAACAAAATTATGTTTAGAGGTTTTCTGTCCATTTCCATGGTTTGAGCACCTATCAGTATGTTAGAATGGCAAAAATAAAGCCCTCAAGGAGATCTCTAGTGGTATTCTTTCTTCTGTAGTCGCAATGATGTTAAGCACAAGGTCTGTTTTCTGCAGTCTAGAAGAAAAGGAAAAATAACAATTCTCAGATTCCATAAAAACTGTGTTTTAAAACATCTGTCCAGTGTAAATATGACATGTGAATAACTTTTGAATGATCTTTAAATATCTGGACCACAAATTCTTCAACATATCAAAGTTCTATAAAATACAAAAAATACCCATGCAAATTAAGCTCCATTTTTTAGCATCCAGAAGGTCAAACTTCACCTAGCTTCACTTAGCCAAGCCATTGATTTATCTTTCAATTTATTAAATAAAACAAAAACTTACATTCGCTGTATTTTACTGGAATCTGGTGTATAAATTTACTCAAAATAGAACCATCTCCATGACTATACAAAGTTGATAGCTCCAAAGTATATATTAATTTTTATTGGAGTTCAAAGCATTTTAATTAACTTACTAAAAACCAGTGTTTCTGACTCTGGACCTTATCTAAAAATTTAATACTATAAGTATGATTTTGCTCTGAAGAGGCTTCTAATGCCCTTTTAAAGCATATGGTCATTTCACAGACACAGTCTTTAGGTATTTATTTCACTGTAATTATATTTTTTCCTTTAATTTGAATAAAGTTTATTAAAAAATTATTGGAATAAATGATCACACTTTCCATAGCCGTTTATTTGCCTGCAGCACCACTTTTTAGAATTTTCATAATGCAGAAAATGTGATTAAAATAATTTACTGCTCTTCATGAAGAATAAATGATAAAATAATTTATTATTCACACGTCTCTTACAGAATAAGCTTGTTTGGTTATATTGCTTGTCATGATATTGCGAAGCTATTAGAACCTTTATGGGTTTAAAGTAAGGATTCCTTAAGTTTGCTTCAGTACATTTGGAAACATTTACTACAAGCTATATTTAGTACATATTTAGTTAGCTTGGATCTGTATCCTACTGGATTTCTGGCAATAGGAATTATCTTCTTGGAGAATCTGTTACATGTCTTGTCTAAACTTCCTTAGGTTTTATGCTAATTTTCTTCACTTGTTAATATTTAATCTTGTGCAAAATGCCTTGTAGCAAAGGGATACTTTATTCTCTTTTGACGCTTAATATCAAGAACCACTTTACTAAAATCCATTAAGAACCAGAAAGAACAACAGCGTAAGTTGCATATTCAGTGTTGGGCCCAGTCCTCTTTAATATCTTTATTATCTGGATGAGGTGATTGAGTCCATCATTAGTAAATTTGCAGATGACATCAAGTTGGGAGCAAGTGTTAATCTGTTAGAGGGTATGAGGGCTCTAAAGAGGGACCCTGACAGGCTGGAGAGATGGGGTGAATCCAGCAACAGGAGATTTAACAAGTCCGAGTGCCGTGTCCTACATTTTGGCCACAACAACTCCATGCAGCACTACAGGCCGGAGACAGAGTGGCTGGAGAGCAGCCAGGCAGAGAGGGACCTGGTGGTGCTGGTTGACCGCCAACTGAACATGAGACAACAGTGTGCCCAGGTGGCCAAGAAGGCCAATGGCATCTTGGCCTTTATCAGGAATAGTGTGGCCAGCAGGAAGTTATTCTTCCCCTGTACTCAGCACTGGTCAGGCCGCACCTTGAGTACTGTGTCCAGTTCAGGGCCCTTCAGTTTAAGAAAGATATTGAGATGCTCAAAAGTGTCCAGAGAAGGGCAACGAAGCTGGTGAGGGGCTTGGAACACAAGCACTATGAAGAGTGGCTGAGGGAGCTGGGGTTGTTTAACTTGGAGAAGAGAAGGCTCAGGGGAGACCTTATCACTCTCTACAACCACCTGAAAGGAGGTTGTAGCCAAGTGACAGTCAGTCTCTTTTCCGAGGCAACTAGTGACAGAACAAGAGGACACAGTCTTAAGCTGTCCCAGGGGAAGTTTAGGCTGGACATTAAGAAAAAATTCTTCACAGAAAGAGTGATAGGCCATTGGAATGGGCTGTCCCTGTGCTTAAAAAAAGACTAGATGTGGCACTTAGTGCCATGGTTTAGTTGATGAGATGGTATTATGCCATAGGTTGGACTCGGCGATCTAGAAGGTCTTTATCAACCTAGTTAGTTCTATGATTCTGTGATTCTACAGAAAACCATTCTCTATTGATTGTGAGTGAAAACACCTTGTGAAATTACTCATCATTCTCCTCCAACAGCAAGGCCCCTTCCCCATCTTCCACTGCATGGTGTCACCAATCCTGTATTGTGTTCTTTTTCACTCCAGAAGTCAAAAACATGTTATGTTCAGTTCTTTCTTAATGCATATCCTTCCACATTGGTTTGGCAATGACCAAAATGAAATGAGCTTTTTCTAGTATAGAAGTGAAGGAATAAATATTGGATAAGAGTCAGCACAACTTGTCTCTTTTCTACTCCTTTCCTTCATTGGAAGACTGAGAGTCATCAAGCTGATTTTCTAGGAACCTCTTAAGAATAGAAAAATGAGCTTGTTAAAGAATTTAACTGCAAAAATCTTGTTTGTTTTGTTGTGTTGAGTGGTTCCCAAGTTCTTTCCATGATAATCCATTCACTTTACTTCGTAGTTATCTCTTTATTGAAGCTGTGCAGTAGCATGCAAAGAGATAGAAGCAGATTCAATGAAACATATACATATATATACATACACACACACAGAGAGTATGTAATATCTATGATAGCAACTAGTGCAACATAATCCAGTGGATCTCTAGAGTTGAGTTGGTGTTGAAGTTCTGGCATCCATACTGTTCCCATTCTATTTAGTTTGAAGAGGACAATACTTCTTGCATTCAGTAACTCCTGGGTCATTTTGGTCAGCAGCAAGATGGAAGAAGTGTGTTCCCATAAGTGCACAATGGAGACCTACAAGGATTCTGACAGTACCTGCATGCTGTCCAATGATTCCATGTTCCTCACTGCCTTGAAGGAGGCAGTTGAGCCTAGCCATTGTACCTGACAAGATTATGAAAAGAAGGTTCTGCAAAATATTTATTTATTTATTCTTATACAAACTGTAAAAATCTAAGAGCAAAACACATATTGGTTTTATTTTGTGTTGTGTTGTAATAATCTTCTGACACTCATGTCCTTGTTGATAGAAGCACTGCACAATAAAAATCTCCAGGGGAAACCTGGAGCAAATGGAATTTCTTGACAGTTTGTTTTTCTAAGTGCCTTTCTCTAGTCTTGACATCTTTCCATGTTCTTTGTTGTGAGATACAAGCTTGTTCCTACAGTTTTTGGGTTTTTTTAATGAAAGCTTCAAATAGAAAAGAATTTGTATTACTCAAATAATTTGTCTGAGCAGTACAATTAAGCCAACTGAGCTTCTTCAGAAGGAGAAATGAAATCTAAAGCATCTGCTGACCAGAGTAATTGCAGTCATTCTTTTGGGCTAGAAACAGCCAATTAATATAGAAAAAATATATCCAGTATTGATTTAGAAATAATTGTACAATAACTCCCTAAAACTACTTTTTTATTTTACTGACCTATTTTGAAAAATTGTAAATTTCTCCACAGTCATGCATGTATTTTGCTGAAAAATAGCTACATAAGTCTTTTGATTCCTCTAGGCTAGAAGGAAGAAAGAACATTGGAGAAGTAATATGGTCTGGATGCAATGACAGAGTAGAAAGTATCCAGTAATCAAAAAATCAGTGTATCACATTCTAGCAAACAATTTCCAAATATTAATATTTCACAGAATCACATAATCAATTACATTGGAAAAGACCTCAGAGATCACTGAGATCACCTCCTTTTAGGTAGTTTTAGAGAGTTATAATGTCATCTCTGTGCCTCCTTTTCTCCAGGCCAAACAACCCCAGCTCTCTCAGCTGCTCATTATAGGGCATGCCCTCTACACCTTTTACCAGCTTTGCTGTCCTTCTCTGGACCTGCTCCAGCACCTTAATCTCCTTCTGGAATTGAGGGGCCCAGACCTGGAGTACTCAAGGTGCAGCCTCAGCAGTGCTAAGTACGGGGAAAGAATCACTTCCCTAATTCAGCTGGCCACACTATTCCTGATACAGGCCAGGATGCCATTTACCTTCTTGGCCACCTGGGCATACTGCTGACTCATGTTCAGCTGCTGTCAGCCAGCACCCCCAGGTCCTTTCACACTGGGCCACTTTCCATCTACTCTTCTCCCAACCTGTAGAACTACATGGCATTAATATGGCCAAAGTGTAGGACCTGGCACTTGGTCTTGTTGAACCTCATTCCGTTGGATTCGGCCCATCTATCCAGCCTGTCCAGGTCCTTCTGCAGAGCCCTCCTATCCTTCAGCAAATTGACACTCCCCACACAACTTGATGTCATCCACAAATTTGTTCATGGTGGACTCAATCCCCTCATCCAGATCATCAATAAAATTATTAAAGAGGACTGGGCCCAACACTGATCCCTGGGGGACATTGCTAGTGACTGGATGCCAACTGGATGCACCACCATTCACCACCACCACTCTCTTGACCCAGTTGTCCAGCCAGTTCTTAACCCAACGAAGGGTGCACCTATCCAAACCATGGGCTACCAGATTTTCCAGAAGTATGCTATGGGAGACAGTGTCAAAGGCTTTGCTGAAGTCCAGGTAGATATCAGCCATCCTCTTATCCACTAGGCAGATCACCTGGTCATAAAAGGAGATCGGGTTGGTCAACCTCTTCCTAAACCCATGTTGTCTGTGTCTGACNTCAAGGTGCAGCCTCAGCAGTGCTAAGTACGGGGAAAGAATCACTTCCCTAATTCAGCTGGCCACACTATTCCTGATACAGGCCAGGATGCCATTTACCTTCTTGGCCACCTGGGCATACTGCTGACTCATGTTCAGCTGCTGTCAGCCAGCACCCCCAGGTCCTTTCACACTGGGCCACTTTCCATCTACTCTTCTCCCAACCTGTAGAACTACATGGCATTAATATGGCCAAAGTGTAGGACCTGGCACTTGGTCTTGTTGAACCTCATTCCGTTGGATTCGGCCCATCTATCCAGCCTGTCCAGGTCCTTCTGCAGAGCCCTCCTATCCTTCAGCAAATTGACACTCCCCACACAACTTGATGTCATCCACAAATTTGTTCATGGTGGACTCAATCCCCTCATCCAGATCATCAATAAAATTATTAAAGAGGACTGGGCCCAACACTGATCCCTGGGGGACATTGCTAGTGACTGGATGCCAACTGGATGCACCACCATTCACCACCACCACTCTCTTGACCCAGTTGTCCAGCCAGTTCTTAACCCAACGAAGGGTGCACCTATCCAAACCATGGGCTACCAGATTTTCCAGAAGTATGCTATGGGAGACAGTGTCAAAGGCTTTGCTGAAGTCCAGGTAGATATCAGCCATCCTCTTATCCACTAGGCAGATCACCTGGTCATAAAAGGAGATCGGGTTGGTCAACCTCTTCCTAAACCCATGTTGTCTGTGTCTGACGCCTTGGTTGTCCTGTAGGTGCTCTGTGATCACACTCAAAATGATCTGCTCCATAACCTTGCAAGTCACCGAGGCCAGGCTGACACTCCTGGAGTTCTCCACGTCCTCCTTCCTGCCCTTCTTGTGATAGGTATCACATTGGTTAGATCCAGTCATCTGGGACCTCTCCAGTCAGCCAAGACTGGTGATAAATGATGGAGAGCATCTTGGTAAGCTCTTCCTCCAGCTCCCTCATCACCCTAGCACGAATCCCATCTGGTTTCACCCATAACAGTGGCTCAGCAGGTAACTATCTACTTCCTCTTGGATTACGGTATTCTGCTTCCTGTCTCTGTCAACCACCTCAGAATGCCAGTTATCTNCCCACACAACTTGATGTCATCCACAAATTTGTTCATGGTGGACTCAATCCCCTCATCCAGATCATCAATAAAATTATTAAAGAGGACTGGGCCCAACACTGATCCCTGGGGGACATTGCTAGTGACTGGATGCCAACTGGATGCACCACCATTCACCACCACCACTCTCTTGACCCGGTTGTCCAGCCAGTTCTTAACCCAACGAAGGGTGCACCTATCCAAACCATGGGCTACCAGATTTTCCAGAAGTATGCTATGGGAGACAGTGTCAAAGGCTTTGCTGAAGTCCAGGTAGATATCAGCCATCCTCTTATCCACTAGGCAGATCACCTGGTCATAAAAGGAGATCGGGTTGGTCAACCTCTTCCTAAACCCATGTTGTCTGTGTCTGACGCCTTGGTTGTCCTGTAGGTGCTGTGTGATCACACTCAAAATGATCTGCTCCATAACCTTGCAAGTCACCGAGGCCAGGCTGACACTCCTGGAGTTCTCCACGTCCTCCTTCCTGCCCTTCTTGTGATAGGTATCACATTGGTTAGATCCAGTCATCTGGGACCTCTCCAGTCAGCCAAGACTGGTGATAAATGATGGAGAGCATCTTGGTAAGCTCTTCCTCCAGCTCCCTCATCACCCTAGCACGAATCCCATCTGGTTTCACCCATAACAGTGGCTCAGCAGGTAACTATCTACTTCCTCTTGGATTACGGTATTCTGCTTCCTGTCTCTGTCAACCACCTCAGAATGCCAGTTATCTTGAGGATAACTGGTCTTACTGTTGAAGACTGAGGCAAAGAAGGTGTTAAGAGCCTCAGGCTTTTCCTTGTCTTTGGTGACTGTATTCCCTGCCGTATTTAATAAAGAATGGAAGTTTTCCTTGCCACTCCTTTTACTGTTAATGTATTTATTATTCTTTACAGAAGTGGCCAGATTAAGTTCTAACTGAGCTTTCACTTCTGCATTCCTTTCTGCATGACCTAACAACATCCTTAAACATTTCCAGAGTTTCCTGTCCATTTTTCTAAAGATGATAACACCCTCTTTTTTTTTCCTTGAGTTCCTGCAAAAGCTCCCTGCTCAGCCAGGTCAGCCTTCTTCCCTGCTGGTTTATCTTTGCACACATAGGGATGGCCTGCACCTGCACCTTCAAGACTTCTTTCCTAAAGTATATCTAGCCTTCCTGGGCACATTTGTTTTTAGGACCTGCTTCCCAAGGGACTTAAATAGGTCAAATTCTACCCACTACAGGTTCAGCGTAGAGGTTTTCTTGATGTCCCTCTTTACTCCAACAAGTATTGAAAATTCCATCAGTTTGTGATTGCTGTGCTCAAGACAGCCTCTAACCACAATATCTCCCATTAACCCTTCTCTCTTTGTAAACAGCAAGTCTAGCAGGACTCCAGCAAACTCCAGGAACATCCTAGACTGTTTCTGTCCATGCGTTGTTTCCTGCAGACATCTGGCTTGTTAAGTCTCCCACAAGAACAAGAGCTGGCGATCTCCCTTAAAACATATTTTTAATTTGTATGAACTTATTTTACAGCCTTTGCCATGTTAAACTCCCCAAGAAAATATTGTTATATTTTTAAATGTGACTCCCAGTGCAATTTCTTAGTGGTACAATATACTACTCTCAGACATTCTTAGCAATCACAGTTACAGCAGCCACCAGAACTTGACCTGTGTGACAGGTGGGATACTAGATGTGTTCATGCAGATCCCCTACCATAACATTTTGCTGTTTACCTACTCTGTGACAAACAGGTGCCAGAGAGGTACTGGATCTCTAATAACCATACCCTGGAAAGAAAACTGTCTCTGATAGACAATTCTCTAACTAACTAACTAAATAAACTAACTGACTAACTAACTGACTGACTGACTAACTAACTAACTAACTAACACAAGTTATACTTTGGTTGATCTCAATATCAGCAGCACACGACTGCACAAAAAGCTGCAGAATTTGGGAGAAAGAGGCAGACCATGGGCAGATATTTCATGAAAGTTTCATTATATTTCTCATCCAGGGTAAAACTGAGAATCTACCTACCAATAATATTTTTTTCCTTAATTCCTTTTTTGTTCCTTTGGAAGCTAATTATGGAGGTGTTCATATTCCAAGGCTTTAAACTCCTAAAATGAAATGATCACAAGTAGAATGCCAAAATAATTGGGTTCACCCACAGAAGCACACACATGTACACATTCTGCTTCCATTTCCCCTGCTGTTTATCAAATGAGATAAACGACCTTCATTTCTCATGGGGGAAAAAACTGAACAACCCACAAAAAAACCCAAATAAACAAACAAAACCACAAAAAAACAAACCAAAAAAACCCACCAAAAAACAAAAACAAACCCAAAACCCAGACCTACTGCTCCTTCACTACATTTTCCATTTCAGGATTTTCTTCTTGTTTTCTTTGCTGCTTACTAACTTAGTAGGACAATTGCCCTTCAGGCCAATACCCACATCTTATCCTTCCATTAAATTGAAGATTAGAATGAGAAAACCCCCACATGACTATGGAATGGATTATCTGGTATAATACTGTTAGGATTTCTCTAATGACATTTGCAGATGAACTTAACTTTTTAAGTGAAAATTACATGTTAATCAAAAACGTGGCTTATTCTAATAACAATTTTTAATTGTGATCACATTTTTCCATACCATTTCAGACATTGGATCTTTTTCAGTAAACTTTATTAAACTTTATAGTTTTTGTTTTCTTTCTTTTTTAATGTCATTGAATTTACATGATCCACTGGATTTTCTTTTAGTGTTCAATCTTGACAACTTATTCAAAATTCCATTTTCACACTGTTTTTACAAATGTTGCAAACCTGCCAGCTCCAGTCAAGTCTTCTTCAATTAGCATCAGAGTCAACCTTTCCTTCCCTCCATAACTTGATCACGCAGCTGATGTAAAAGCATAAGGAAAGTGGGGAAGCAGGGAAAGAAAGGGTAGCCTGTTTTACTGTGAGTAAATCTGATTGCACAGCACTTTGACCTGTTTTTATTTAACTTGGTAGTATTTTTTTTTACTGATTTCAATGCCTATTGGCCCAGATTTTATTAAAGAGATTTTTTTAAAATCCCACATTATACTATTCGGAAGAGAAATCAATCTACCAAGAGAAGTCACTTTTAGAGTAAATACAATAATGAGCTGTGGAAATGCACATATTTAACCTTTGAAATTTCTTTGAAAAATGTTATGCTATTCTCCAGAGTACCACCTTCAAAGAGCTTACTGTAATTTGAGTGGTCTCTATTTCTTTCTATTTCATTGAAAATTGAAGAAATCAGTGCCATTAAAAGGACCCTTGAGTTTTGATAGTAAAGAAGCTATGGGATTTCTGACTGTTTGATAAGAGGTTAAGCATAAAATGTGTACAAGCCTCAGATTAGCACCAGACAATCATTTCTATGTGCAACATGGGAATCCTTCAAGTACTGTTACCCCATATTCTAAATGCTTGTGACTGGTAAGAAACATGATATTCATCAATACTGAAATCAAAGGCACTTAGTCAGTAATTCTGCTGTTAAAAAAAACCAAACAAACCAAAAAAAACCACCTAAGAATATAGCATAACCACTTATGTGACCTACCTGAAGATGACCTAATCTGATATTGTACTATGCATATGCTATGCATATTACTACAACTATACCAGGTTTATACATGCATGTTCATATGTAATTTTTCAATGCAGTAGCACTGTACACAACTGTTGCCACTTATTTCAGGATTCACCATCCAGTCCTCTGAAAGGACCAATTGCACCATCTGGACCTCTGAAAGGACCAAGGGCACAATCGCAACATCTATTGCAAATTCAACAGCCCCACATTCAACAGGCCCTTGGGTTGCACTGCTCAGCAGAGCAGGTGTAGAGAATCACCTTCAGACAGGAAGCATCCTCAAATACTGATACACTCTAGGGTTTAACCAAAACAAACCCGGTGAGGTTACACAGCTTCTTGGCACTGTATGTATCATCATAATCTACCATTACCTACTAGGAGGATATAGGCAAGATAAAGCCAAACTCTTTCCAGCAATTCACATTGAAAGGATGAAAGAAATAGATACTTGATATAAAGAAAATAATTTACATTGATAATGGTCAAACACAGACCAGAGAGAGGTCTGGATTTTCCAACTTATTGATATAAAATAGCATAATAATAAAAAGATGAGGCAATTGATAGAGCACTTCTGAAGTTTCTTACCATGGTGGGTGAGAATTGCCGCAAAGAATAATTTAGAAAGTACCTCTGAAGATGTCCCATGTTTTCAAAAACAACTAGGTCATAAATCCCAGGGATCTAATTCCATCTTCCTTTTACTTCCAGAAGTTCCTTTATTTCCAGGAGTCAAACTTGGGATAATGTGTCAAGACTGGAGTATGTAACTGTCGTGGTTCGGAGAATGGAAATCGTTTCTCCCCTCTCGGTCCCGTGTGGAGCCCGCGCGTTGGAGCGGGGTCTGCCCCAGTACGACCTGGCAGGTGCACTCCGGTGGGCGGCGTCCAGTGGGCTCTCGCTGGACTGTGGGTGGGGTCCGGGGGAGGGGGCATTAGGCCTCGGGCCGGGGCGGCCCGGGCCGCATCTCCTCTCTCGTGCGTGGCGCCAGGTGGCCAGGGGAAGCCCCGAGCCCCTAGCAAGGGTGGCAGCGAGAGCGACAGCGACAGCTGGGCAGCCCCAT
>VYZS01077545.1:3635-14737 GCA_013400695.1 Neodrepanis coruscans | reverse complement strand
TTATTTTTTCTAGTGTCAAGTCTTTGGAGTCATTACTGTTTAGAGATGTCAAAAAAAATACAGGCTGAATAAGAATGTTTGACAAGCTCACAGGACAGTGGATGATTTGCATGCTGATATGCCTAGGGGGAAATACGTCTTTATTCCATAACAAAAGTCCTGTCAGAAATGCGATGGCTGATACAGTGAAGTTGCAGAGGCTGCTTATGACTACAGAATTGCATGACCATAAAGATGGAAAAAAGGCGGCCAATTAAATGAACCAAAGAGAGTTCAAAAAGCTTAAGAAACTGAAAATAGCTTGTGCATGGTCACTCATACAGAACATTTTTAAGGAAAAAGTCATTCTACAGCAGATAAACTGCAAATTCTTGCAGTGGGAGGCTGGTGTTCTGTTGTGTTTGGGGTTTTTTTGTTTTTTTTTTTCCAAGCCTATTTTTAATCCTACTGCGGTTCAGTCAGACAATTTTAGCTATGATATAAACCTTTTAGGACATTGATACTAGGGCTTCATTGAGTAAGTGAAAATAAAGTCTTCTACTGAGGTCTGAGTTTAAAGATTTAGTCCACAGGATGGTAGTACTGTCCAAACTCTTTGCCCTTGAAACTTCAACAACAGGCCTTCCTACAGGATCTTTCCATGCTATGAGTTTCCGTTCTCTGCTTGTGTGAACTGTCACACTGATTAACACATCCATTCAACAGTAACTATTTTTCTGACAATTTTCAGTTTATTGAATCGAGGAAAAGCAGCTCAGCTCTCAGCAGCAAAATGGTTAGAGCTTGCACAAAGGTAACAGCAATATTTTCTTTACATGCAGCATCTTGCTTTATCTTCAGCCTAACAAACTTCAGCCTCTTTATGTGAAGTTTAGGAGGAGACTAATGAGCGAAATTTACATTTGTAGAAAGTATAACTATCAAGAAATCAAATTGCAGTAGAGTTTTCAATGAGTGTTAAGCAGAAAAAAGTTTTAAATTTTTAAGAAAAAAACTGAAAGGGGAAACTGATCACTCTCAATCTGTTCTTACAGCATAATGGGAAAGATTCCTTCAGCTCAGACTCAACAAGGTGAGAATGTTTAGTATAAAATCACTGACACTGGCACACACAGAACAGAGCCTGTTGAAGCTTCCCACTTGAGAAGGAGACCTTAATCTCAGAGTAGGAACATACATCAAACTGGACATAATGAGAAAAAAATCTTCCCATAAACTTTGGTAGTACAGTACACAGGAAGAAGAGAGAAAAGTTATGAAGTCATTTCAACAGTTGCGGCAGCCAAGAGCAAATATCCTCTGTGGAAAAGTAATGGGGAATGATAAATCCAAAAATCCTCAAAGAGTGGGCTGATGTCATCATAAAACCTCTCTCGATGACTTTCAAGCGGTCTTGGGAATCTGGAGACATCCCAGCTGACTGGAAGCTGGAAAACATTGCCCCAATTTTCAAGAAAGGAAGAAAGGAAGACTTTGGAAATTACAGGCCTGTCAATGTCACTTCAGTGGTTCATAAAATTCTGGAGGAGATTATTCTGGGAGGCACTGAAAAACAGCTGAAAGATGACACAGTCTTTGATCACAGCCAGCAGGGGAAAGTCTCCCTTATCCTTATCTGATTTCCTTTCACAACAAGTTAACCCACCTAGATGATCAAGGGCTTAGGCTTGTGCTCTTCAACATCTTCATAAATTACTTGGACACAGGACTGGAAGGGACACTAATTAAATTTACAGGTGACACAAAACATAGAGGAGCCATTGACTCCCTCAAAGGCAGGGAGGCCCTGCAGGGACAACTCAACAAATTAGAGGACTGGGCAATCACCAACCATACGAAGTTCAACAAGGGATAGTGCTGGATTCTGCACCAGGGATGGGATAACCCCAGGTGTTTGTACAGAGTGGGAAATGAAATGACAGAAAGAGATTTGGGGGTCCTGGTTGGTGGCAAGTTGAATATGAGTCACCAGTACCCTGGCAGCCAGGAAGGCCAACGGTGGCTTAGGGGCATCACCAGCTGGAAGATTGTCCTGCTCTGCTCTGGGGCGGCCTCACCTTGAGCATTGTGGCAGTTTGGGGCACCACAACATAAGACATTAAGCTACTAATGCCCAAAGGACAACAAGATGGTGAAAGGCCTTGAGGGGAAGCCATAAAAGAAGCAAATGAGGTCACTTGGTCTGTTCAGCCTGGAGAAGAGGAGACTGAGGGGAGATCACATTGCAGGTACAACTTCCATGTGAGGGGAAGAGGAGAGGCAGGCACTGATCTCTTCTCAGCGGTGACCAGTGACAGGACCCAAGGGAATGGCCTGAAGTTGTGTCAAGGGAGGTTTAGGTTGGATATTAGGAAAAGGTTCTTCACCCAGAGGGTGGTTGGGCAGTGGAACAGGCTCCCCAGGGAAATGGTCAAAACACCAAGCCTGACAGAATTCAAGAAGCGTTTGGTCAGTGCTCTCAGGTACATGGTGTGACTCTTGGGCAAGGCCTTGTGCAAGGTTAAGAGTTGGACTTTATGATGCTTGTGGGTTCCTTCCAACTCATCATGTGGTCCTGTGATGAAAGACAGAAGCAAACAAAGAAACTGAAATACTAGTGAGGCTTCTCAGAATATTGCTTAGATGCTATTGATTTAAGGCTGGATCGTTTTTATTTATTTACTTTTATTATCTCATATACCCCCAGGAGAACAGCAAGACTCCAAAATGCTCAAAAGAAGAAAACAGCCCTGGACAAGACCATGAACATTGAATATTTCAAACAAGAGATATTTGAAGTGAAAAGTGTCATGTACATGTGGCATACGAGGTCTGAACTTAGCACAAGCCAGATAAGGATAGCGGCATTTAGTCATTGAGACAACCAGTTTCCCCGTAAGACATACTTTTGTTGTTTCTTAATGGAATTTTTTTCCCACCCTACTAGCCCAGCAGATCCCGTTATTACTTGAGCACCAGGGCATATTGCCAGGTCATCTTTCCCAGGCTTTTACAAAAGACCTCTTGCTCTCTTCAAGTCCTAACAAGTAGAAGATAAAGTGTATCTGCTTAAAACAATTAACAACAAACTGTTTTTATTATTATTACTTTAAAGCTTAGATCTATCAAAACAAAATAAAAAATTGATTTTTTTTTAAATAAAATTTAAGGAAGTTTTACTTAAACAGACACTGAAGAATGTTCTCCATAGAGGTTACACAGGAGGTTGGACTAGATAGCAGCCGACTGGTCTGACTTCTGCTTTTACAAACCAAAAAGAGACATATCAAAAACATAGCTAATACCAGTGGTGGACAAAGTAGATAGTTACATATCCAACTGCTTAATTGAACACCCATCAATTACCACGGAAACAGGTGCTTTGTTGTTCCCACTCTACCCCATTCCAAGTTATATCGTACTCATCTGATTGTTAACTACAACAATTATTCTATTGTAAACTACCATGGGTGTTATTATGTTACAACCTTTCTCTATACATAATACTGACAAACAAATTCAAGTTGTTTATTAATCTCCTCAGGAAAGCTGTATTACTCCATACTGTACATTACTCCACACTCCATACTGTATTACTCCAATACTCCAATCAAACACACAAAAAATCACAACAAACAAATCACCTCACCCAGTAAAATAAAAAATACAATTTTTTTTTTTAAGTTTGCACTTAGGAAAAGGATTGGATAGATACCTGTTACATTATTTTGTGCACCAACAGAAATATGTTCCAGCAAACTTGCTGTAGCAAAAAAACCCTTGCTTGTCAGTCCTCTGATTAAAATCCCACCTTAATGAGAAGGTGTTATCTTCAGGGTCACCCTTCAGGACAGCAGGAATCATTACTTGTTTGTCAGCTAACAACACACTTTGTTTGTAATTTAGCCATTAAATACAAACTAAACAAGTCTGAAAGAGATGACAATTCTTGGGAACTCCCACATGTTAGTGGTGTGACTTAAGCAGTTTATCCTCACTGGATTCAGTAAATGAACTAAAAGTATTAATATAGCATTTCAAGATACACTGCTATCAGTTCAAACTACTGTGAAACTTGCCATGCTGATTCAATCACCTTGCTGCTGTGTGATCTGTTGAAGACATTGCATCATTCCTTGCTGTCCTCTGAAAGTATGCAATGTAGCAAGATCTTTCAGGAACTCTTCCAAACATTCTCCTGACTCAGATCTCCAGATCTCCATTCTTAGCTGAGCTGACCATTAAGTAACCATGCAGGTTTCAGTAGTACACCAAGCAAAGAGGAATAGCTGCCTTTAGAACCATGTTTTTGTCATAAAATACATTTTAGAGGCTGAAAGTGCTTGAATATTTGTTGTTTTCTGGTAATTGTGTTCTCTTTTAGTAGTATCCTGGTATAGAAGTTAATAAACATGTTAAAGTTCTAAATAAAATACTTTGTTGTAATTAAGAGTAAGATTATTAACTGTTCTTAAATATCCTTTTTTAATCTATCATTCAAAGATCCATGTTAAAGAACTGAATTTAGCAGAAAGTTTTAAATTAAAAAAAACTTCTGAAAGTAATTATCAACTTGAGTATCACTCTGGGTGAAATACCAAACCTACATTTTTTCCAAATGGAAATTTCTTGGGTTTGTCTGATACAAGTCCTTGCAGCTCACCTGAAGTATTTTCTCTCAGCTTAGGCTGCTGGAAGCAGCCATGGTTTTCCCTTTCATTTTCTAACTGCAAGTAAACAACATGTATTAAACTTTGATTGCCAAGTTTACTCCTTATGCCCCATGCTGAAATTCTTTCTCTTGGCTGTTTCATACTGCTGGACAGCAAACCACAGGAACTTCTAACTAATGAAATCCTTACAGTTTATTCACATTAAAGTTTTTTGGTCCAGTGACTTGATGTCTGCTGTATCACATGAGAAATCATTCTGAGTTCTCGAGCATGCTGATGTACTGATTCATACTAAACTGTATTCAGTGGTTCCAACTGTTTTTTTGTCTTTGTGTTGTTCTTCATTGCTTTTGAATCAATTTCTCAGGCATTCTGTACAAAGAAATCAAAGAACATGGGCAAGACGCATGCCTACCTTATCTGTCTACACTTATTTCCTTTCTGAAAAATGGGTTGATTAGAATTCATGAAAAACTCTGTTACCAGAAAAATGTCCCATCCTTCTCTCTTTTTCTTTTTTTTTTAAACCCATCCCATCAACTGTGTTGAGAAAATACTGTGTGGTGTCACTTCCTTTCATGAAAAACTTGGAAGTTGAATGTTTATTCAACAGTTTCAGCCAAAAGCAGTGCTGGCTGGGATCAGATAAGGCTCTCTGTAGAGCATCATTACTTACACATTCATCTCCCCAATTTCTCCACTTGTCTGCCCAAGTAAGTCCTGCTAGATGTGCCAAACTGTGAGGATTGAGGAATCCATGTTTTTTGGAAGTTCACAATGAAGGCAACAACATGGTAAAAAGCACACTTCCCAAGTTTTTGCAGCTTCGGCCTCATGGGATATGGATTTGGTCCAAAATACATCCTTATAGGCAATTTGTTAACTATTTCAGGCATCATTCATGTCTTTTTATTCTTTTTTTTTTTTTTTCAGAGATAGTTCTTCAATAACTATTTTCCCCTCCTAGCACGGAAATTCATTCCCAGGGAATTAAAGGAAACAAATTACTGTCTATTATGATGTTGCAACTTCTAACCACAAGATTCAGCATCAAGAAGTAAAGAACAATTATTGGAACATTAGGGCTTAACTAAACATTTTAGTATTTGGCAATTCATACTCTGAACCAGCAAAGAAACATCCATGCATAGCGTGCTCATACTTGGTAGCTATAAAATGTAATAGGAATAGTGTTGGACTTGGATTTTAGTAACATTATATGGGTTTTTAGAATAGGTGCTGTGATACTGAAATGAACTACCTTTTCTTTTTTTTTTTTTTTTTTTTTTGTCACTTGCAGTTAAAGCTCTAGAGTTAATGCTTTGTATGGATCTTCACTAAGGCTCCTAAAAGTTTTTGGCTAACCAGATCTTTATCAGATGCTCTGAAAACCATGTTAAGTGAAAAAATAGAAGTGATGACACAGACGCCGTCTGCTCTATCTTGCCACCAACTACAGCAGGAGAAAGCCTAAAATATTGAAGCTATAAAACCCATTTGCAAGACTCATTCTCATTTGCATTCTCTGTTACCTCAGAATAAACCAAACTTCAAGAGTTAATTCAAGTTTTCTCAAGAGAAGGGACTAGGTTTTTCTGAAATGAAAAGTTTGGTATCTCTTAAAAAGCTGGAATGTGGTGTCCTTTTAGATAGAAGTAGCCAGGGCACTAAGAAAATAAGTCAGTTTTGAAACAATAGACATTAAGACTACACTAAACTTGGAGTTGTCATAATAGGAGAGCAAATTAATCTGCATTTATAAACTGTGAAGTTTCCATATGGAAAGAATATAAAAATGTAGAAACCCCATGTGAAATACAACAGATAAAAATCTCATCCCTGTATCTGTACTTTTCATATGTTATCAAGTTTCCTGCCTTTTTAAAATTTAACCATCCGTACTGTTTGCACAAGCTGGAGACCATTAGCCAGCAGCCACTGCGTTTCAGATCTGAAGAGCAGATGACAGTTCTCAGGAGTCACTAGCCTTGCAGAACTCTCACTCTCCCAGGAGACACAGTCCTCTTTTTGCAGCCCAACTTCATGGCATGGAAGAGATTTCTATTACCCCCTGCCTTCTTATAATGAAAACAGACCTCAAAGGCTGCCCAACACCTGCCTTCTCTGACAGTGTCACAGACAAGCTAGCAACAAGCCACCACAAACCCAAGGAAAAGCGAACATTACAGTCACACTCCATTTTATAATCTGTTCTATGTTTTCTGTTCAACAATGGCAAGAGACAGGGTTGAAATCACACTCGTGAGCTGGTCTCAGACCAAGCATTCCTGTTCTGGACGTAGCTTAACTTCCTCCCTGAAGGAGTTGTCCTGCAGCAGCAGAGTCCTACCTGCAGCCTCAGCCTTGCATCCTGATCTGGCACACCAGCAGTTCTTCTCTTCCCGACCATGTTCCTGCAGCGACAAATCAATGTCTTAGTGTAGAGAATCACAGAACATTCTGACTTGGAAGGGACTTGGAAGTCCAACTCCTAGTCCCGCAAATGGCCATCCCCAAGAGTTATACCATGTGCCTGACAGTAACACACCAGTCTTTCTGCTTTTGTTCTACCATGTCCAGTTGTCCAAAATGAATTTAAAAAAGTACTATAGTGTCCTTTTTCTCATATGCAAGACAATACCTTCCATACCAAACTGGGGTAAGCACAGGAGCCCAACTCCATCACCTACTAACATGATCCTCCTTGTTACCACTCAAGCCAAAACAGCTAGTAGTTCAGAGTTTCACCTTTTATCTTTCAGGCCTTCCTACCTCCAAGGAAGCTTTGACATGCAACAGTTAGAGTGATACAAAAACAAGAGAGGCTTTCACTTCACTGGGCTCAAGGGCATTTAATGGATCTTTCTTCTTTAGAGAAGTCAGAGGAAGACAATTACAATTCCTTTCCCTCCAGGCCATCCTTCTAGTTGGAGCTAATAGGACTAAGTGACTTTCAGTTCATGTAGATCAGCTGGAGGGGCAGCTGCTGCTTGTGGCAGACCATGTGGATATTGCTCCTCCTGCAGAGCTGGTCAGGCTGTGAGTCCCAGCAGCATCCAGCCAGCACAGCTTGTGTGGCTGCTGACACCAACAGCAAGGGCATGTCCTCAGCTGTGGTCCTCAGCACAGTATCTTTATTGTGGACATGTTTACATAGACCTTTTGTAGCTGATTCAGAGGAGGGCCACGAAAATGGACATGGGACTAGAGCACCTCTCTTATGAGGACAGACTCAGATTTGGGGTTATTCAACCTGGAGAAGAAAAGGCTCCAAGGAGACTTATAATTCCTTCCACTACCAAAAGGGATCTACATGAAAGCCGGAGGGACTTCTTACAAGGACATATAGCAACAGGACAAAAGGGAATATCTTCAAAGAGGATAGGTTTAGATTAGATATATGGAAGAAATTCTTCACTGTGAGGGTGGTGAGGAACTGAAACAGGTTGCTCAGAGAAGTTGTGAATGCCCCATCCTTGGAAACAATGAAGATCAGGTTTGACAAGGCTTGGANGGGCAGTGACTGCTGCATCAGAGACAGTGAGTCTGTTCCTTTAGTAGTGCCAGAAACGCCTCCTGGCCCCAGAGCTGTGATACACTGTGATACACTGCCTGCCTGCATTTATCAAAGAGAGCACCAGTGCAGGAAGCTGCAAGGAGTTCCAGGCGGGCTCCAGGTACTGCTCCATCTCTGTAATCACCAGTCCCACACTCGGCTTCAGCAGCAGCAATGCAGCTCTTGTGTGCTCATGCCTGAGGCCTGAACCACCTTTGCACAGCCAAACAGCCTCACAGGGCACAGATCTAGCCACAGTATTAGGTTTTGATAGTATTTGATACTATTAGCTCTTTTCTTTTGACCAGACAGTAGTAGCTTTGTGGGTCTCTACTTACACAGACAGCTCATAGTCTGGGTAGGTGCAAAGGGTCACAGAGCCACTGCAGGGAAGGGCATAATCTGTTTTCCAGGACAGTTTAGGTGCTGAGGCATAGTGCCTTCCTGAAGATGCAAGGCCATTACACAACCTAAACAGACAGTACCTTAGTTTTTGAGGGATCAGTAGGTCATTAAAAAATAAAAATGCAAAAAAACCCAACAGAACAAATGCTATCAAAATTCTGGTACCCATTATCTAGAATATAGATAATCTTACTGTAAACACTTATATTTGATCAGGATAATTTTGACTGGTATAATCAGAGATTTTGCAAAATAATTGAAAATTCATATACACCACTTTTTTTTTTTTTTTTTTTTTTGTCACTTGCAGTTAAAGCTCTAGAGTTAATGCTTTGTATGGATCTTCACTAAGGCTCCTAAAAGTTTTTGGCTAACCAGATCTTTATCAGATGCTCTGAAAACCATGTTAAGTGAAAAAATAGAAGTGATGACACAGACGCCGTCTGCTCTATCTTGCCACCAACTACAGCAGGAGAAAGCCTAAAATATTGAAGCTATAAAACCCATTTGCAAGACTCATTCTCATTTGCATTCTCTGTTACCTCAGAATAAACCAAACTTCAAGAGTTAATTCAAGTTTTCTCAAGAGAAGGGACTAGGTTTTTCTGAAATGAAAAGTTTGGTATCTCTTAAAAAGCTGGAATGTGGTGTCCTTTTAGATAGAAGTAGCCAGGGCACTAAGAAAATAAGTCAGTTTTGAAACAATAGACATTAAGACTACACTAAACTTGGAGTTGTCATAATAGGAGAGCAAATTAATCTGCATTTATAAACTGTGAAGTTTCCATATGGAAAGAATATAAAAATGTAGAAACCCCATGTGAAATACAACAGATAAAAATCTCATCCCTGTATCTGTACTTTTCATATGTTATCAAGTTTCCTGCCTTTTTAAAATTTAACCATCCGTACTGTTTGCACAAGCTGGAGACCATTAGCCAGCAGCCACTGCGTTTCAGATCTGAAGAGCAGATGACAGTTCTCAGGAGTCACTAGCCTTGCAGAACTCTCACTCTCCCAGGAGACACAGTCCTCTTTTTGCAGCCCAACTTCATGGCATGGAAGAGATTTCTATTACCCCCTGCCTTCTTATAATGAAAACAGACCTCAAAGGCTGCCCAACACCTGCCTTCTCTGACAGTGTCACAGACAAGCTAGCAACAAGCCACCACAAACCCAAGGAAAAGCGAACATTACAGTCACACTCCATTTTATAATCTGTTCTATGTTTTCTGTTCAACAATGGCAAGAGACAGGGTTGAAATCACACTCGTGAGCTGGTCTCAGACCAAGCATTCCTGTTCTGGACGTAGCTTAACTTCCTCCCTGAAGGAGTTGTCCTGCAGCAGCAGAGTCCTACCTGCAGCCTCAGCCTTGCATCCTGATCTGGCACACCAGCAGTTCTTCTCTTCCCGACCATGTTCCTGCAGCGACAAATCAATGTCTTAGTGTAGAGAATCACAGAACATTCTGACTTGGAAGGGACTTGGAAGTCCAACTCCTAGTCCCGCAAATGGCCATCCCCAAGAGTTATACCATGTGCCTGACAGTAACACACCAGTCTTTCTGCTTTTGTTCTACCATGTCCAGTTGTCCAAAATGAATTTAAAAAAGTACTATAGTGTCCTTTTTCTCATATGCAAGACAATACCTTCCATACCAAACTGGGGTAAGCACAGGAGCCCAACTCCATCACCTACTAACATGATCCTCCTTGTTACCACTCAAGCCAAAACAGCTAGTAGTTCAGAGTTTCACCTTTTATCTTTCAGGCCTTCCTACCTCCAAGGAAGCTTTGACATGCAACAGTTAGAGTGATACAAAAACAAGAGAGGCTTTCACTTCACTGGGCTCAAGGGCATTTAATGGATCTTTCTTCTTTAGAGAAGTCAGAGGAAGACAATTACAATTCCTTTCCCTCCAGGCCATCCTTCTAGTTGGAGCTAATAGGACTAAGTGACTTTCAGTTCATGTAGATCAGCTGGAGGGGCAGCTGCTGCTTGTGGCAGACCATGTGGATATTGCTCCTCCTGCAGAGCTGGTCAGGCTGTGAGTCCCAGCAGCATCCAGCCAGCACAGCTTGTGTGGCTGCTGACACCAACAGCAAGGGCATGTCCTCAGCTGTGGTCCTCAGCACAGTATCTTTATTGTGGACATGTTTACATAGACCTTTTGTAGCTGATTCAGAGGAGGGCCACGAAAATGGACATGGGACTAGAGCACCTCTCTTATGAGGACAGACTCAGATTTGGGGTTATTCAACCTGGAGAAGAAAAGGCTCCAAGGAGACTTATAATTCCTTCCACTACCAAAAGGGATCTACATGAAAGCCGGAGGGACTTCTTACAAGGACATATAGCAACAGGACAAAAGGGAATATCTTCAAAGAGGATAGGTTTAGATTAGATATATGGAAGAAATTCTTCACTGTGAGGGTGGTGAGGAACTGAAACAGGTTGCTCAGAGAAGTTGTGAATGCCCCATCCTTG